>JAYJMB010061423.1:9539-26374 GCA_036873735.1 Pouteria campechiana | reverse complement strand
ATGGACCATGATAAATATAAGCTTATAAGATTACTTGAAATATTTTTTTAATGTCATGGCCCATGTAAATTTTTGATTTACAGTACTCTGTTACCCATAAGGTCAAACACGCTGAAAAATTAAATCCAATACATTCAAACCATATTAAATATTATTCATTTTTTGAATATTCAGAATAATTTATATAAAATATTTAAATAGAGTATATATAATAAATATCAATAAAAATTAATGGTCTACTACTAAAATTGTTATATGATCCCTCTTAGAAAATTAATTTTGCATTTTTATGATAATAGAATGTATATTTAATTGATTATATTATAAATATAATATGATGTGAGTCCTTGGGAAACTACAATTATTTTAACGATAAAAAAATAACCCCATGACTACTTTATTTATTTGGAATCAGGTTAATATTTTATATATTCATCGTTAACTTATTTTGAGACCTAAATGGATACATCATATTATAAATAACTTAATCTATTTAATGTATTTTATTATTAGATGAATAAAAAAATTCATAATATAAAATAACTTTGCGATCCGTATTCCCATGCACCATCCGCCACGCGAAACGGCACGCGCTTAGACACGGAACCTCAACGAAAGAGCAAATGGCATCCGGATATGAAAATTTTGTTCCTTATTATTTATAAAAATATATTTAATATTCATGCTTTTAAAGTAGGGAAATGAAAATAATTAATGCATGTGACAGTTGAACAAAATTTAATATTGTATGAATAGATTGCATAGCATCTCTTTTTATGCCGAAAATTAATTACTAATTGTTGTCCTCTCCTATATCAAAGTTACCGTCCTATCATTGAATGTATGCTACCCGGCACGGACCAACCATGGCTTACCATATGTAGTTCCGTTTCTGACCGCATCTCCCACCGAACCTAAGACGCGAAAATAATTCACACCTATCGACTGGAATGTCAATGCTTTACCCTGTTTCGCCTTTCTCCTAGGACAATAATTCCTGCCGATTTCAGTAAATAAAAAGAAATTCCGTGGAAATCGACATTACAGCGGTAAGAGGTGAAAACTAGTAAGCGTGTTAATAAAAATAAAAATAAAAATAAAAGCCTCTTTTATACTAGAGGATTATTTTAGTCTTTCAAAAAACTTAGGCACCATCAAATGTAATATGGTTATGATAGTTGGCTGAACTTGAAAAGTTCTAAATTTCACATGCAATGACATGAAGCTTGGGATTATATTTACAAATAAATTTATATGGGGTTGTTCGTTTCTGTATTCTATCAGCATAATTTCTCTAATTTCATCTTAAACTATACCATACATCTAATTCGATCATAGTATGCGATCCCAGAAGCAGAAATGCTCAAATAGTTGAATGGCCTCAAGAAGATCATCTCGTAGAGTGTCTTTCATCCGAGCTGTAAACCCAAGAACAATGTGAGCAAGGGCCATTTATACATTAGTTTTAACTAAATTCCTTAAAACTATCTAGATATTATTTATTTATTGTTACAAAAATACCCAAATAGAATACAAGATAATCTAAATGTCCTGTTGTTTAGCCTCTGTAGTTGGTAAGCACCATTGTCTAGGGCTTCAACTACCCTATAAGGGTCTTCCTAAGATCAAGCAAGCTTTCCCTTGGTGAAGATAGGGTGCTAACGGATGCCTTCCTCAGCACTAGGTCTCCCTCTCTGAAGCTCTTTGCTTTTATTTTTTGATCATAGTATTGCTTTACCTAGGCTTGTTGTTGGGTCATCCGAGCTTTAGAGTTGATCCTTGCTTCTTCCAACAAATCCAAATTGGTTTCTAAGGCTTCAGTGTTGATTTCTTCATTGAAATTGGTAGCCCAGGCTTAGGGAATTCTCAGTTCTGTTGGGATCACAGCCTCAGATCCGTAAGTCAGCATGAATGGAGTTTTGCATGTTGACCTCTTCGGGATCGTCCTCAATGCCGAGAGTACTTTTAGGAGCTCTTGGTACCAGCTATCTCCAGAGCCTTCTATCTTCTTTCTTAGGCCAGTTACAATATTTTTGTTAGTGGCTTCCGCTAGGCTATTTTTTTGCGAATGTGTTATAGAGGAGAACTTTTATTAAATTCCATGTCAGGTGAAAAATTTTCTAAATGGTTTGCTTTCAAATTACATTTCATTATCCTTGATGAGGACCCTTGGGACTCCAAACCCGCATCTTATGTTTGCATAAGGAAGCTTTTGGCTTGTTTCGTTGATATTGATCTAGCTGCTCTGGCTCTTGCACATTTTGTGAATAATCCATGGCAATGAATATGTATTTATTTCTTCCAACTGCTAGGGGGAAGGGTTCCAAGATGTCCATTCCTGATTGATAGAAAGGCCATGAGCTGCTGATTGTTAAAAGCTGGATAATATGCAATTGAGGGATAGATGCATGCTTCTGACACTTGTCACATCTTTTAACATATTCTTTGAAAACTATTGTCATTATGGGCTAAAAGTACCCTTGTCTCGCAGCTTTGAAAGCTAGGGTCTTTGCTCCAATGTGGTTCGCGCATTCCCCTTTGTGTATTTGCTTGAGGATCTCTTTTCCTTTCCTCTTAGTTATGCACCATAGATACAGGTATGAGTGTCCTCCCCGGTAGAACTTGTTATCTAGGTAAAGAAATTTAGTGATAAAGCATACCAATTTCTTAGCTCTACGGGATCCGTTGACTTTTTTCCTTTTTGTAGATATGCATGATGGGATGCATCCAAGAGGGTTCCGCTTTCTCTATTATCGTTTGCTTTATCTCGAGAGCAATAAGAGCCAAGAGGTTTTCTAGTAGAATAATTTTTCGCTTGAGAAAAGAGGTGTTATGGCCAGCTTTGACGTTCTGTTCCCCTACTCATTCTCCTCTCTAGGTATTTAAACGATGTCAATTTTGCAGATCCATCCTACCATGGTCTTAGCAGCTGATAAATATTGCTTCATGAACGTCTCCTTTGCCTCATATTCTTGTGTTAGCTACTTCACCACCAACTGAGAATCACTGTAAATGACGAAGTTGATGATCTTGAGCAATTGAGCAATCCTGAGCCTTGCTAGCAGAGCCTCATATTCGGCTCCGTTGTTGGTCGTTGAGAAGTTGAACCATAGTACGTATATGATTGTGTCCTTCAGGGCTTTGGAGGACAAGTTCAGCTCCAGCGCTATCCTTGTTAGACGATCTATCCACATGCATGCTCCAAAGGGCGACGTTGTCTGAGAACGGATCCATATCCCCTGCGGGAGGTCCATTCAGCTCTCCTATTTGCGTCATCGTAGGCCCTTAGAGTGGATTGCTTGTTTAAACTATGTTAGCTTTGTGACTGTCGGGACGGATTTGCTTTCATTTGTTTCGTTCACTTTTCCTATGCATTTAACTAGAAAATTAGCCAAGATTTGGCCCTTCATGGCCGTCTTTAGCACAAACTCAATGTCGAATTCACTGAGTTCTATGGAGCACTTAACAAAGCATCCTGATAGCTCCATCTTTTATAGGAGTTGCCTAAGTGGTTGGTCCATGTAGACTTGGATCGGATAACCTTGAAAGTATGGTCGAAGTCTTTTTATAGCGATCACTAGAGCACAAGCAATTTTTTCAATAGTAGGGTACCTTATCTCTGCATCTTTCAAGATCTTACTGATATAGTATACGGGTCTCTGAGTTTGGCCTTGTTCCTTAAACAATGTTGCTGTAATGGTCTTAGGTCCAGTAGTGAGGTAGAGGTATAGGGTTTTCCCCTTTTTTGGTGTGCTCAGTAGAGGGACAATGGCTAGATATGATTTGAGTTCATCAAAGACTCTCCGTGTCTCCTTGCTGATCTCTTCTCTGTCCAAGCTTGCTGTCATTCCCTTCTAGAGCACTTCAAAGAACGAAAGACTTCTTTCTATGGATCTGTACAAGAACCTATTAAGTGCTGCTAATCGACCTGTTAGACACTGGAGCACTTTGTTGCTGTTAGGTGTCATCATATCTTGGATGGCTTGAATTTTTCAAGGTTTGCCTCGATACCCTCTGTAAAATCAAAAATCCCAGTAATTTTTCTTATGCAACACCAAAAATGCACTTTGGGGGTTTAATTTCATCATGTAATTTTTGAGGGTGTGAAACATTTCTTTTAGGTCCTGAAGATGGTAGTTCTGGATTTTGCTTTTTACTACCATATCGTCGATATATGCTTCAATGTTTCTACCAGTTGGGTATTTGAATAAGCTATTCACCATCCTTTGATAAGTAGCTCTGGCATTTTTCAATCCAAATGACATTACTTTGTAACAGAATGTGCTGATGTCAGTGATGAAGGTAATTTTCTCTTAGTCAAGCTTTTGCATTTGGATTTGGTAGTATCCTAAGAAAGCGTCTATAAAGGTGAGCAACTTGTAGCCAACGGTAGAGTCTACCAGTTGGTCGATGTTGGGGAGAGGATAACTATCTTTTAGGCACATTTTATTGAGCACGATGAAGTTCACACACATGCTCCATTTCTGGCAGCTTTCTTCACCATGACCACATTAGCTAGCCATTCGGGGTTTCGGGGTATTGCACTCATCTGATGAATTTGGCTTTGAAAAATTTATCTACCTTCATTGTGATGACTTCCTTCTTCTCTTATGAGAATAGTCTCTTCTTCTGCCTGATTGGTTTTTTGACGTTGTCGATGGCTAACTTATGTGAGATGATTGACGGATCCAACCCAGGCACATTCGAAGGTTTCCAAGTGAACACGCCAGCATTCTTTCTCAATAGATCTATTAACTCTTGGCAGAGTAGGGCTTCTAAAGCGGAACTGATTTATACTATTCTTTCCGTGTAGCTGGGGACAAGCAAAATCGTCTCTTGTGGTTCTGTCGGTTTGCTTTTGGTGATTTATTGTTTGTCCCTAGTATCCATGGTATCGATTAGCATATTACGTGATACCTTCTCCTTCAGTGATATTTTGTAATACTCTTGGGCGATCTTTCAGTCTCCTCTGGTTATACTTAATCTGTCAGATATAGGGAACTTAATAGTTGGGTGATACGTAGATACCACCGCCTTCATTTTATTAAGACCCAAGCATTCTAGGTTAGTGTTGTATAGTGATGATATATTCACTCTCGTGAAATCCAAGGGTGTGGTAGTCCTTTTGGGTCATCTCCCATTGTGAAGGGGAGGGTGATGATTCCTTCTATGAATACCCCGTCTCTAGTAAAGCCTGTTAGTCGCCTTCCTACTACCCACAACGTATTCCTGCCAATCTGTATATTTTTAAACTAGTGGTAGAATAGAATATTTGCGAAAGCACCACTATTCTCCATGATTCTTTTCACATGAAAGTTTGATACTACTGTTGCGATGATAACCGCGTCATCCTGTCCACCGAACCCACTTGCAATATCTTCCTATGAGAAGATAATTGAAAAATCCTCTTCTTTCCTCTTTTGCTTGAAACTTTGTTCGACCAAGTTTACGCATGGCAAATCTGTCGGTAGTCTAGATGTGGGACCACCAGTGATGATGTTGATGATTCCCATTGTTGGTTGATTCACTCTCGTTGCAGGGTCTTTGTTATCCCTCCTTGCGACTACTTGATTTTGGAGTTGACCTTCTCCTTTGTCTGATGTCCTCTGAGCGTTGTCTGTAAGGCAGTGCAGTAACCTTTCGCCTTTTATGAGCTTCTCAATTTCTTCTTTCAGGATGTGACATTCTTCTATATCATGGCTGATGTCCTTATGATAAAGGTAGTATTTGTTGGCATCAAGGTTCCATCTGATTTTGATGGTGGGTGGATTACGGATCCAATATCCTTATTTTTGGATCTTGTGGGGTACGTGTGTTGCAGGATGATTGAGGTGTATCGTGCGAGCCCTCAATGGTCTGCCCTGAGCGGATCCATAGTTGTTGTCATCCTGAAGCTGTGGAGGGGAGTGGTTGTCCCGATGCCTTGGGGAGTGGATGTCTCAATGCTTAGGGGGAGAGTAGTCATCTCAGTGCCTTGGGGAAGGGTGATTGTCCCAACATCTTGGGGGAGAGCGGTCATCTAGGTGCCTTGGGGAAGGGCCATTGTCCTGACATCTTGGGGGAGAGCGGCTTCGTTCCCTCCTAGTATTTTTGTCTGCTTCGATATGTCTGTTTATAACCTCTAAGAGCTCTGAATAATCTTTAGGGGGCCATAGATGGAGATGATACCTCACGTTGGCATTTGAGATGTTATCTTGTAGTACTTCCAATGCAACATTATAGTCCAACCACTCTATGTCAAAAGAGTGGCAGTTCCGCTCCCTTGAGAATTGGGAGAAAGGTGCTACATTTTATAGTATTTGAGACTCCTACTAGGGTCATCTGTCCATCATACCTGGCAAGGTAGTCATCCAGATCCATGGTGCCATTGTAAGTTTCCAAAGATGACATCTTGAATCCCTTTGGAACCGGCTCCTCTAGGATCTCCTGGATGAAGGGGAATGCTTCATGTGTGGTCTCTCCATATTCATTTGAGGTTTTCTTCTTTTGTATTTCGTTGTGCAGTCTTCTGGGAGCCTTTTTGACTCATGTTAAGATGAAGCCTCCCTTTCTTGCATGTAAATTTTTTGTCTTTGGGCTGACTCCGGGATGCTATTGACTGCCCTGATCGGGTGGTCGCCTGGGTCCTACTTCACTAGTCTCCAAATGGCTGAAGAGGAACACCACCCATAAGATTGCCTTGTTGCTGCATAAATTATAACATCATCTACTGCATCATGCCTCGTATCATTTGCTGTATCGCCTGTTGACTTGTCAAACCAGATTGGCCTAACAAATCCCCAAGTGATATGGTACCGATATTTTGGTTGGATGAGGAAGACATGTTGGTGATTACGGCAGTTGTCAAACATCTTTGAGCTTAGCTGAAAAATGTTCCCATAAATGACACCAATGTTTTGGTCATCCCCAAACAGAATGCTGATGTGACTCTTAAGATAATCCTGCCTTGAATCCTACAAGACTAGAGCAAAAGTCAAAGGACGCCGAGGGTGTTCCCAGCCTGAACACTTCAATGCTTAAATCAATAAGGGACTATTTTAGAGATGATGAGATGATAGGGAGAGCTTGTATTTTGAGGCACATACCTAGGTGTATTTATAGTTGAGCGTGAGTTCATAGTTGGAATGTGTACGTAGCCAGTATATAAGTAGGATGAGCATCCTTGCTTAAAGAAGAATTCCAGAAGGATATGCATCTAAGTCCTAGTCTCATGGGACTGAGCAGTAGTAGGAAAAGGTATCCCATTAGCGTCGAGATTTGACATGGCGTGATGCAAGCTGGATATTCGGGTATCTGTGTTGGGATTCCCTTACTTTCTATTTTGAAATCCATTTGGGATCTACATCACACTTCACAAATAATTCAATTCAATATACGTATAATAGTTAATTATTGTATGAATAAGAGTTATGATTTTAAGCCATTAATTTCTACTGATTTTTAACTTCTGTGGCACACCTTCATGTTTGGTATAGATGGATTTTATTTCTAAATCAATAATTAAATTTAAAATAATTTCCACAGATTGGATTGATTACATAAATCATCGAGTAGCTTTGTTATCCAAGGCTTGACTACTGTACTTAATTTTAGTTAAATAAATATTTTTAAAAATATTATTGGGATTGTATTTGGTCCGATCTTCTTTTTATGATCAACAACTAAAAGATTCCTTGGAGATATCCAAGGAACGGGTTGCGTTAGAACATTACCCTTGTAATCAACGATTTCTAAGTCAAGCCATCGTGGCCCATGAAATGTGTATTATAGCTTCCCTTGTGGGTCACAAAGCATGCCGAGATAATCATCGCTAGACTCGTTATTGAAATATTCAGATTCCAACTATCATGTAATGAATGCAGATCCCCTACCCTTGGTGCTTAGCCCCAGCAGAAACTTTGATACTACCAATAATGGACACCACGAAACTCTATATGTGAGATACCGAAATACAAAATTAAAACTTTGAAATAGAGAAAATTTCGACAAGACGGGTAGGTTACCCATAAACAAATTTTGTGGGGAAGCAAGCAACGCATTTGTAATGTAAGGTCAAAGACGTTGAAAAATTAAATCCAATCCATTCAAATCATATTAAATATTATTCATTTCTTGAATATTCAAAATAATTTATATACAATATTTAAATATAGTATATAAAATAATATCAATAAAAATTAATGGTCTACTACTAAAATTGTTATACGATCCCTCATAAAAAAATAAATTTGAATTCTTATAATAATATAATTTATATTTAATTGATTATATACACAAATACACATCATTCAACTAGTACCAAGTCATCTCAAATCCCAAGTCCATTGGGATACCTCTTCCAGCTATCTCACAGTCATGTGAATACAGGATTGTTGATACATACTTCCTTGAAGTCCTCCTCTTATTGTAAATTTGCATACTACTCATATATAAGCTGCATACGTATCTCAACTACGCACTCATGCTCAGGTATAAAAAGACCAGGTAAGCATTCCCTGAACACAAGCTCTCTCTCTCTCTCTTTATTCCTCATAACCCTTATTAAAGTCCCTTACCGACTTGAGCGTTGGAGGGCCTATGCTAGGACCAACCCCGGTGTCCTTTGATGTTTTCTCTGTCTTGCAGGATCTTTACATGGATTCTTGGAGAGTAATTTGGGAGAGACCCAAACATTTGCTCCGTTTGTGGAAACGTTCATTGAAGCAAAGCTACGTCGGACAAATAAACAACGAACATGAATGTTTCTCTAAACCTTTCAACATGGGACAATCCTTCTCCTGTTGTTGATCAATACCCTTCAAGACTCAATTCATCTACTTCCAAAACTGATTTACTTCTTGAGCAACTGTTGCAAGCTAACCACACTATGATGCAATAGATGATGCAGCAACGGAGGGAGCAAAGTCAATTCTATGCTAGGATGCTTTCAAATAGTTCCCAAAGGAATCTTCAACCATAACCATTAGCTCTTAAACTCCCTAGCAATCCATAAGTTGCTCCTTATATCAAAGTCAGGAATCCAGCAGACCCGCAAGCCAACTTCGAGATTGGGAATAAGATTCAGAGGCAAAAACCTCTTCCAATTCCATAAGGAGGAGGACCCAATGTCATGCCTTTGTACAAGCCGATCCCAACTGGAGCTATTAACGCAAAAATCAGAGAAGGTGTCTCTACCATAGCCTAAGTTGGAAATCAAGTAATTCTACTTCCAGATGAAGAAAATATCAGGAAGACCATAAATAAGCTAGTCATATCCACTAATGTGGTCAGGGAGCCGGTCTAAAAGCAACCAAATGGCAGAACCATCTAGGAACTGAGGGAAGAAGAAGTGCAATCACAAGTGAAAGCCCAGAAAATCCTAGAGGAAAGAATCAAAGGATTAGACAGGAGAATTCCAAAACGACTTGTGAACTATGTAGAAATTATTGAGCAACCGCCATTCGTAAAAGAAATCATGGAAAAACCTCTTCTGAAAGGGTTCAAGGTACCACATGTGGATGCTTACGAAGGTACCATGGATCCGGGTGATCACCTTTCCAGATTTGACGGCCAGATGAATCTAGCGGAAGCTTCTGACGTAATTAAATGTTGAGCTTTCCAACCAACATTAAAAGAAGCCGCATTGTCCCAGTACCATACTTTGGAGCCCGAATCCATAAGTATATTCAAAGAACTGCAAAGATATGTTGAAACCATTTTCATCAGACAATGGAGGTAAAAATGAACTGCGGAGTCGTTGATTATAATTCAACAAAAAGAGAGAAAATCTTAGAGAATATGTAGATCGATTCAATCATCTTACTCTCTATATTAACGGACTAGATCAAATTATAGCATTGGCAGTGTTACAGAATGGGATTAAAAGTAAGCAAATCAAATACTATCTACGGTCAACTAAAAGCTACTCAAAACTTCTAGAAGCCCTAAACAGGCATATTGATGTAGAAGAATTTGTTGAAGCAAACAACTACAACAGATGCCCACAATGAGAAGGAGAATTATCCAAAAAAGTAAGAGGTCCCTTCATCAATGAGAAAAGATATGAAAATTATACTCCTCTAAACAGGTCTCGCATGTACATTTTTTAAGAAATAAAAAACTAAGGCTACCTTTCTCAACCTTGTCTACTAAAACCTGATCCCAAAAGGCAAGAATCACAGAAATATTATTTCTACCATAAAGATAGAGAACATAATACTAAAGACTGCAAGCTATTCAGGGAATAAATTAAAAAATTTAATCAAAAGAGGAAGACTACAAAGATATGTAATTGATAATGGGTGAAGAAGGGAAGGTGTGAGCAATAGAACGGAGGACATCAGTAGACAAAGAGAAACGATCCCCAAAAAATAGAAAAGAGATGCCACGATAGAATTCATTCTTTTAATAGTCGGGACCATTGACTAAGCCAAGTAAATTAATTTTCTTGAATATTTATGTTATAGTAAATTCATGATTAGAATTTTCATGTCTTTGAGTATTTAATTTATATTTTCTTGCAAAATATTATATTTTAATCGATGAAGTTTTTTTTATCATAAATGTCTCTGCTCCTCTATTAAAACAAAATTTAAGACTGAAACTCGAACCTGCAATAGAAAGGGATTCCGGGGAACCAACCATGAAAACCGGAACCTGAACCTGTAATAGGAAGGGATTCCAGAGAACCAACCGTGAAGATCGCAACTCAAACCTGCAATAGGAAAGGATTCCAAAGAACCAATTATGAAGACCAAAACCCAAACTTGCAATGGGAAGGAATTCCGAGTAATCAACTATGAAGACCAAAACACAGACCAGCAATAGGAAGGGATTCTGGGGAGCCAACTGTGAAAACTAAAACCAGAACCTAAAATAGGAAGAGATTCTAGAGTATCAATAAAACCGGAACTTGAATCTGCAATAGAAAGGGATTTTGGAAGCGTGAAGCTGAAGACTAGAACCTGAACCTAAAATGAGAAGGGATTCCAGGGAATCAACAAAATCGGAATCCAAACCCGCAATAAGAAGGAATTCCGAAAGTATGAAAAAAAAGTTGGAACCTGAACCTACAATAGGATGGGTCCCTAAAGCTATGGAAAAGAAAATCGGAACCCAAACCTAAAAAAGGAAGGGATTCCAAAACCTTAGAAAAGAAAATGAAAACCCAAATCTGCAATAGAAAAAGATTTCGGAAACGTTTTACCTAGCTCCAAATTTTGAAAAAAGGGAAGCTATCACTGGCCTAAAAGAAAGCGAATCTGCAAAGACTATGCAAGCGGATATGCACATGAGCCTTGGTAAAAAGTGGATCCTCAAAAAGAAAATAGGATAGACTCCACTTTACTAATACAGAAGTGCAGTGCTTTACCCAAAATTGAAAAGTGATAGGCCATCACTATTGCTAGGGGAAGCAGATCCGAAAAAATCACCAACTCCTTTCTGCTTGGCTATCGCCAGGGGATGTGAATCCGCAAAAATCACCAACTCCCGCTCGGCTATTGCCAAGGGGAACGGATCCGCAAAAATCATCAACTCCTGCTCGTCTATCACCAGGAAAAGTGGATTGGCAAAAACCACCAACTCCCGCTTGGCTATCGCCAGGGTAAGTGGATACACAAGAATCACCAACTCCTACTCTGTTATCGTCTGGGGAAGCAGACCGCAAAAACGCGAACAATGTATGAAGTGGATTGTCAGAATCTCTGCCATCGACAGACATGAACCTCGAAAACATGCTCTCTACGTCAGGGGTAGTCAAACGTGGATGAAAATCCTTCATGCTCTCTGTGTTAGGGGTTGTCAAACGTGGATGAAAATCCTTCATTCATTCATCCAAGCCCTCAACGAAATTCACAGGCTGGGTGCTCAGCGTAGAGCGGTACTACATCAAGCAACTACTACCGATCGAACTATATTCCTCTATTTTTTTTATTTATCCAAGCTTCCATTACATGCAAAGGGAGGTTAACGGCTCGCTAGCTGGGAGGAGTGTAAACAAATCACTCCACACACAGTTCTACAGTGAAAGAAGCTATAGATTTTTTCCGGAAGAATTTCTCTCCATGGTTTGGATAGCCATCGCATTGAAAGGAGAGCTGCGGCCAATGATAACATTTGCCATGTAGCTGATGCCACGTCAACAACTAGACACAGTTCGATGCGCTCCTAACTGGTTTGTGCTATTGGACAGTTTTGCCCCTAATCAACTCTTGGACGGCAGCCGCTTGCGTTCGCGAATGGGGAGGGCGTAAATGTCTTTTGATGAGGAAGTATTCATATGGTGCCAGGGTCGCACCTTGTTCGGAAAGGGGTAGTGGAAAGCACTGTGGTCGTGTGGATCTACACTCAGTCCCATCGAGGAAGCAAGAGGACAAAAAATAATTGACTGGAAGGGCGAGCGATATAATTGGTGACCATAACATCCACGCTGTCTGTTATGATGATCGCGATGACAACGATAATTGGGGAAAAGTGGATCCGCCTAGACTCCGGTTCCGTGGCATGATGCTGGGAGAGCACTTGCTGACGGTTCATAAAGTAGCATGTACTACAGTGTGGTGCAAGATTGAAGGAAGGAGTCGACGTATATAGCATCCTCACAAGCGGATCTACGGAAGCCTCAAGCGGACCTGCGAGGGGCATTGACACAGCGGATCCGCGGAAGACTCAAGCGGATCCGCGAGAGGCATTGAAACAGCAGATTCGTGGAAGACTCGAGCAGATCTGTGAGAGGCTTTAGCACAGCAGAGGCTTTGGCACAATAGATCCGCTTGATAGATTTGCAAAAGTGTCAAGCGGATCTTAAGAGATGTAAAACCAACCAAAAAGATTAGTTTTACTATGTTTTCTTGAAGGAAGACTAGTGTTAGAAAACTTTAACATAAATACACATCATTCAACTAGTACCAAGCCACATTAAATTCCAAGTCTGTTGGGATACCTCTTCCAGCTATCCTGCAGTCATGTGAATATAGGATCATTGATACGTACCTTCTTGAAGTCCTCTCATCATGAATCCACATCCTACTCATATACAAGCTACGTATGTATCTTAGTTACTCACCCATGCTCAAGTATAAAAATACTAGGTATGCACTTCCTGAACACAAGCTCTCTCTCTATTCCTCATAATTCCTATTAAGTTCTCTTATCGACTTGAGTGTTAGAGTACTTGTGCCGGGACCACCTCCAGTGCCCTTTTACATTTTCTCTGCCTTGCAAGATTTTCACACGGGATTCTTGGAGAGTGATTTGTGCGAGATCCAAACAAATTGATTATATTATAAATATAATATGATGTGAGCCCTTGGGATACTACAATTGTTTCAATGATAAAAAAAATAACCCAGTGACTATTTTATTTACTTGGAATCAGGTTAATATTTTATATATTCATCATTAACTTATTTTGAGACCTAAATAGCTACATCATATTGTAAATAACTTAATGTATTAAATCTATTTTATTATTAGATGAAAAAAAATCATAATATAGAATAAGTTATAGAATGAGTTCATCAATAAATCATTAATTTCTTTAGTTTTATCTTATATCTACTTGTACGTATTTTATAAAGATATGGTTATGTTTAAATTTTTCATGATAAATTAAATTAATTATTAATGTATAATTGGGCTCATTCTAGCTAGAATTAAAATTCACCATATGATGCCTTTCATACTTGTGTTAGTGACGCAATGGACATCTTATGGGTTTGTACCAAAAAAGTGGGATTATCTAAGGACCTATATCACATTATAATATTATATTTTTTTAAAATAAAAAATTAGTTTTCTAAATTCAGAAAATTAGATTATATGACAATTCTAGTAATAATCTGTAAAAATCTAGTGTTATTATTCTATGTGGCCCATCTAAATATTTTGTATTGATGATTTCTAATATTTAGAAAATAAAAGGTGTTTAAGATCGTTTGAAATGATTAGGATAATTAGATTAGGTTAATAATTAGAATATAAATACAATCTACTTTTCTAAGGTACATAAGCCCTTAGCTACTTTTAAATCAAAAGAAAAAAAAAATCAAAGATACCTTCAATGGGGCAAAATCTTCTCTATCTCTAAATATGTTATATATATATATATATATATATTACATCTTCTAAATATCTCCTTTCTATGTCTAATCCAACACAACATAGCACTCCTTTACTGGTGATATCAGATTTTCTCTGGTGCTAAGCACCAGGGGATCCGCATTCCATGTAATGATTTCCCCAGTTATACCTCATGCGTGCAGTCGGCCCAGTCCAAGTCCAGCTGACATTGTGCTGTCCTTTGCAACGAGAGAAGTAGATTTGAAGGTTTGCACAAGTAGGGTCGGCAGTCATATGCATCGGCTCG
Organism: Pouteria campechiana; assembly: GCA_036873735.1. Classification (NCBI taxonomy): domain Eukaryota; kingdom Viridiplantae; phylum Streptophyta; class Magnoliopsida; order Ericales; family Sapotaceae; genus Pouteria; species Pouteria campechiana. Next base: position 12,027 of record JAYJMB010061423.1, on the reverse strand, counting down.
GTCCAGTCTATTATCCACCGCGTAGACAGATGTACAAGTTTGTCACATTTGATGGGTCCAAAACCAGTTAGCTTTCTGCTTCATGATCACACATGCAAAGTGAAAGTTCACATGATGACAATAACTGTCTTTCTTTATCTCAGAACAATGCTGTAGAATTCACTGGCTAACATAATCGCACAGGCCCAAATCTTTGTTTCTTCGTTTCTTCGTCGAAGTTGCCCCAGCATCATCTATAAATTCACTCATTCTTCACTAACCTAATTCACACTTCACTGCGATTTCGTCCCACCGCAATGAAGTTAGCAGTCATGTTGCCAGTCTTCTTTGGCTGTCTCATCACCTTCGCCAAGGCCTCCATTGTTATGGGAAATGGCAGGAGGTTCGACCCACTGGATAAACTCATATGGGAAAGGCGATCAGGAGGCGCAAGAGATGCGTCGATATGGGAAAGTATTGCATCGGAGGCGGCACGGCCGTATTCTCCGGTGTACTTGGGAAGTCAGGATGGGTTGATGGAGGAAGACAAGATTGTCGAGCTGCCGGGCCAGCCGGCTGGAGTGAATTTCAATCACTATGCCGGCTATGTGACTGTGGAGCCAAAGAATGGAAGAGCACTCTTCTATTATTTTGCTGAGTCTCCTGTCGATGCCGCAACTAAACCTTTGGTTCTTTGGCTCAATGGAGGTAATGGAGCTACTTTCTTATCCCGATGCTAGTAGCCTTTTTGGGTCATCTTTTCTGATAATTATCATAATGTGATGGATGTTTGTTTTTACGGCGATTATCAGCATCAGGAAGACTAATATCGTTTAGGCTAGTACCATCATGCTGTTGATATCTGCTGCATTACACCTACTTGTGCTTCGCCGCAATCATCTTATTTCGCGTCGTTTCTTCATTTGTAATTAGTATATGAACTGGATTCACCGCTTTTCTCATCGTCTTTGGGATGCTTAGCATCTTTAAAGTGATCCTGGAGGATGATGATCTTGAATAGGGTTATTCTACAGCCATGCCCTTCTAGCTTCTCATCGCCGTCATCTTCACGGCGAGGATTACTATTCATAAGCTGTGATCCTTACGCAGCTAACTTTTGTTAAAAGGCATCTGATCCCCAAAGCCTCATGACTTCTCCTTTCCCGAGGACAACTTTGAAAAAGCTAACGATTCTGAGGTGACGTTGCCATGGTGAAGTTACCATGGCAACCATTCCATGGTAACATTATCACCCCAATTTGTATGCAAATGATTTGGTTAGACCCATCATAAGTTAAATTCAATTCATTTATCATATTTAGTACCAGTAATTCAGTTAAATATTAATTAAAAACTTACATGGACTATAAAATTTATCTCATTTATGAGAACGTCTGGACGCACCCATCAAAAGTCTCTCCTTATTAACAACTAACTTAAATCCTAAATTTAAGTAATTTTTTTTATAATATAGCTAATTGATTATGCCAATTAGAATAAAGGGAATGGATTTAACCTGTGCATCATCATCATGACTCGAAATAAACTATTTATAGAGAGATTTCAATGGTAATATTGGCATGGAATCATTTTCCGAAAGAAAATTCCACGCTGACAGCATTCCTCAACCGCACCCTTGAAAATTTTGTACTTCACAGTTTCTGTGCACATGATCACTTCTTCAGGTAGTCCACAGCAGTATCACAATGCTGCAACTGTTATCAAAGGCCAGAGTACTGAATACCCACATAATCATCTCCAAGTTGATGAGGTCATGGAGCGCGTCATAAGTACAGTGACGGTCATGCATGATTAACAAGACCGCAGGCTTTTAATTATTGATAGATGATTGTTTGGACTATGTACAGGACCTGGCTGCTCTTCATTTGGCAACGGAGCCATGCTGGAATTGGGCCCCTTCAGGGTCAATAGAGATGGCAAAAGTCTACAATCCAATGTACACGCGTGGAATAATGGTGAGTGTTGTCCCTTCATTTCGTGGATAATGCTGGGTAAAGGCGTATTAGTCTGGAACCCGATGAAAAGCACTTCATCCTCAGCCCCACACCTCATTCTTCGTGTCTTAGAAGATTAAAGGTGTAATTGGATAGATGAAAAGGGGTGAAAATCAGGTAGAAATAAATTTTAAAAGTCTTTTAAAAAAGAGAATAATGTGATTTAATAGTCAATGATGATTGAAAATAAAATGAATATAGCTAAAATAAATAGACTTTTTAAACAAAAAAAATAAAAATATAATAACGAAAAATAGAGATAATAAAAAAATAATAAAGTTGGTAGTAGTTAAAATATCACAACCAATTAAATGGAGTTGAAAAGGGGCTTTTCTAACTATTTTCTTTTCTATCTCGTTTTACAAGAATCCAAGTGTGTAAAATCTGTCTTTTCGTTAACATTTATTTGTATCTAATAACTTTACTTTTTCATCATTATTTATCTTTTAGTAATTATTAATATTATGATTATTATTATTATTATTATTATTATT
>JAYJMB010061412.1:7982-24120 GCA_036873735.1 Pouteria campechiana | reverse complement strand
ATTTCAGCATTTCAATAATAGTTGCATCACACATAGCTCAACAATTTTAAGTAATTTAATTTAAGTATATCAAACTACTTGTCAACCATCGACCATTAAACACCGGTCAAAAGAGGACCAAAAATTAATTTATTCAGAATCTTTGAGACCATCAGTTACCGGTTGGTGCAACGTCTGCGGTCAGCTTTGACACTGGTGGGACGTAGATTTACCTATCTTGGCTATTCAGTGGGCGTAACCCATGCATGATGCTAGACATCGATCAGCATGGCTACAGAGTCTCAAAATTCAGCACTGCCACTGCCTCTGCCTCAGTTTTCCGAGGAAAAAACCGGGAGGGTGTTGGGTTGTTTGTCATGTCGCGCAAGAGGCGGTGAGAAAAATAAGATCTGGTCTGATGGCGTTCTGTCCACGCGTCGCACTTCATTGCATGATCTAGAGCCTTGATAAGGCGGCCCATCAGTGCCGATGAAGGATTCACTGGAAACGATACAAGCTACATCATTCATCTTGATTATTTCAGTGGTGGTGGACTACTACGTTTTCTCTTTTGCAGTCCAACTTTCAGAGGCTCTATGGGCGCCAACACATGACCGTGGGCCCACGGGTAACAAATCTTCCGGATTTCCGAACTAGCTTTGACCCACCTTGTTTTGGCTGATGATGAAGTTTCCGCGCATGTCTGTAAATCAGCTGCCAAGAAAGATCGGTCAGCTGAGAATCTTCATGCCAAAATCGCTTTGGGATTCCTCAACTGGAATGATGGATGGAAATAGCCAAATGGGTGGTACCAACCAAATCCTGGGTGGGAAGCCTCTCTTGCAATGCAACTCCTCCATTTGCACTCGAAAGTCCTGTTTTTAACTCTTCCGTGCCTCATGAATTAAGAAATTGTCAGATATCATCTCTGAAGGGTGCGCCACTGCGGAAGGATTTTGGGGCCATGGTCTGATCACCATTTCATCTTTCCTACCCACGACTTCATGTTGAGGGATAGACACCATTTCACCCTTGGGTTAAAACCAGCCAAATGGAAATACGTGTATCAGGTCTGACTAGACAATCTAACAAGGTCCTATAGCAAACTCAGTAAGGATGAAGGAATGGAAACAATGTCATCATAACCCTGTAGTTGAACCGGCCAGGCATCCTGTTCATCGTCCAACCGGTTCAATCGGCCAGTTTAACTGGTTCAACCAATTTTTTTAATAAATAAATAATATAACAAGATTTTGAAAATTCTAAACTATAGATATTAATCTAAATATATAAATCTTTTGTATAATAATACATTATTTTAAGTCATCCTTTTATTTTATTAGTAATACAAAAACATTTATTATTATTATTGGATTGAACCGGGGCTAGACCGGACTGTGTCAACCGACCGGTTCACGGTCGAACCGCCCCGGTTCTGATAACCATGAATGGAAGGGTTGATGGAAATCCCATCTGGGTATTCTCGCTTTTCACATAATGGAATGGTACGATAAAACTCATCATCCATCAACGGAGCCCCAATTCTGAAAGCCAATTTGTCCAGCAAAGAAAGCTGTAGCCAATTAGCGGCGCGTGCAATGGCCCACCTTGTGCAGTATTCCTCTGCAGATACAGAGAATTTCAATGGTTTGGCGGCCATGCGCAGATGAGGTCTTGAACCGTTCCAGGTGAAGAGAGAATCAGTAAAGCTGAAGGCTCTAAAAGGACTGGGAAAAGGTTGCACATCATGGAGAACGCACATCTATTTGGCGATGGCATTTTCTGATAATAATGGAAAAGACCAAAACGAGACTGTATTCATTGCAAAAGTAGGCTTGAATCTAACTGAATTCCTCTCTTTTCCACTAATTCAAAATGACAAAATGCAAATATCAGTTACATGGATGTCAAAATTGATCAACTCTGACCAAGCGATGTATGTTTTGAGGGGTGGCAAACTGGCAATGAACCAGAAACCTACTTCGATTCTTTAATTTCTATAAATAAATGAATAATTACATGGCTGTTTATACATTTAATCCTGTGCGCATCATCTTCACCAGCTTAAATTCTTTCCTACGTTTGCTGGATCCTTGTGGATGACAAAATGGTCCACAATGCGGACAGTGCTGACAGGGTCCTGGTATGTAGAGGCTGCACTCCACTTGCTAGGGAATTTCCTATGATGGCTCAGCTGTAGTGGTGGTTTTGGTTCTCTGTCCCAATCTGGGTCTAACTTCCATTCTTTTGGGACCTGTCAATGAAGATAAGTAAATCATTTCTTGATGCCAAAACTTAGGATCTGACTCAGAGAAGGCTGCAATGGGGACTCATTGAATCAGCAGCCTCGCAAGTCCAACTGGAATTAACTTGGATGAATCACAGCCTGTGTCCGTGTATGGCAAAAGGACAGACAACTGAACAATTTATTGCATAGTTGGACTTGTCAACACCTGATCCAAAAGCAGCTGCGCACAACCTGCAGTGGTTCTGTGGTTTTGTGATCCATACAATTGACTGAAGGGGGAGAATTTGACAACAAACTGGCCTCGTTTCGAGCTAAGAAGGTGGTGCCAGATTTGGTGTTTTGGTTTCCCAGCCAGACACCTGTTTTGTCCTTACTGTCTTTAATTGTCAATGAATAAGATCAAGAGCCCCCGTCCTTCACAGAAATAGACTCTCAAAAGAACAATTTCTGTCTATAAAACTTTCACTGGAAAATTATATAGAAAACTACCTTATCAACTGCAAGAGTGAAGACTTCCAGGTCACCATCTTTGGTAATATGGAAGCGGGTGAATGCTTTGTAGTTTGCAATGCGGAGAGAGGAGAAGGCCTCATCAAAATGTATGTGGAACCAGTTAATGCAAATGTACAAGTAGCACCCCAACACCATTGACACAACAGGGGTCGAGAAGACCCAGAAATAGAGGAAGAAAGATGCATAATAGATGATAGCACCACCACGGGAAACTGATGCCATCCCTTCTTTGCATATGGTGTTTCTTGTCACGGCCATGACCTGAAATTGTCTCAAAGATATCAAAACACGGTAAAGCCTCTAATCCTTGAATAGAAGCCAGGGTACAAGCAAATTAACAGCAGAAATGCAGCTCAACTATGACTGAATCAGCCTGTCAAATCCAGCCCAGCATACATATCAAGAATAGGCCCCCATAGGATCAGCAAATTCTCATATGCATTGCACATCACATGCAAGGAGTGACTCTACTATGCACAGCTCTCTCTGGTTACGAAGCAATTTCTTACCTCTGGAACATCGAAAGCAGACATGAGATATTTTATGCATGCTGGGTAAAGGCCAAAAGTCCACTGTTCTATGCGAGCACGTAGTCCTGTTGGATCTGGGAAGTGTTCACTTTCCACAGATCGGTACCACTCATAAAGAGTGTGGTAGCCTGAAACAGATCAATTCCACTCAACATTAAGAACCACTGAGATGGTCAACAAAAGGAAATTCAAAACAAATAAATAAATAAATAAATCTTTTAACTGGTTATGGTTGCAGATGGAAAGACAAACAAGAAAAAGATGCAATAATCATGCAAAAAAATTCAGTGAAATTAGAAATAAAATTTCTTTGTTGAAAGCTACAGCGACTCAAAGCTTGTGCATCAGCCTCATACAGTGAAGGAATAGAAGATCAACAAAATGGAAATTGTCAGACGTGCAAAGGCAATGAAAGATCAAGGGTGACACACCTGAGGTAGCTAGGAGTTGATGGCGGATACATGTCTCAATACCCAGTTCCAATAGCATCATGAGAATAAGAGCAGCCATCATGTGGGCAGAAACATGGAGTACTGCAATTATAGCCCGCCGCTTTTGTGACACTTTGGTCGGAATAAATAAATATGCCAATATTAGCAATATGAGAGTTGCTGATAAAGAAATAAACGAGTGCTCTAACATGTACGTAAATGCACTCCACAATGCACTGAAGAAACTATTCAGATGACCAGCCCACAAATCATGCTGCAAGATGTGGTTGAGATTACACTGGAAAGCATGTATGATAAGTCAGTTATTTCAAATAATCACAAGTAGCCAGGGTTACAGATACTGAATTATAGCGAGGTGACTAGAAGGAATGAATATCCAAGAAGTAACATGCATATCAATCTTTTACTGAAGAAAAGCCAATGTGCTATATCTGTAAGAACAAAATGTGGGAGACAAGCAAAAAAAAAAACTCAACAGATATATTTGATTAGCAAAATGTGGAGACAGCAAAAGCCAATTGCCAGATTGCTTTAACCAATAAGTAGTCTGTCCCAGAACTCATTACATGTCAAATTTAAGCTCTTAAAGCATTGGAATCATTAGCGTATCTCTAGTTTTAACCTTAAGCTCGAATTTACATCCCCAAACTGGCCATTTGGATCATAACCTATCAGTGAACTTTCCAACTTCACCTACTATAGAGGCACCCACTCCAACTTTCCTTGTAAAACTCGTCTTGCCCTCTTGTTGTGCATTGTGGTGGCACATACTCAGGACTTCAATTAACAACCATGTAGTCCTCCACATACCACTCTGGCCTTCTATGTTGTCCTCTGCAAATCTCTTCACTACAGTCACTCAAACCTTAAATGTCATATTCCCACTAATACCAAGTTAAAGATTCTTAATTAATGCACCAAAAGGCCTAAAAATTTTGGGATGACTCAAGCTTAAGTTCTTAAACCACTAGGATCATTAACAAATCTCTAACACTAGTGAACAACCTGGAATACCAGATGCGCTCAACCTCTTTAGTTTTTCTTTCTTTCTAGACAATCTTTGATCCAGATATGCTACATCAATAAGCCCAAATTGCTTGTGTGGAATCAGTTAGTGATTTCTGAGTCATGCGAAAACAAAAGCTAAGATATCCTGGAGAAGGGAAACACCTGTGCATTGTTATATCAAAACTCATGATAGAAGTACATGACATGTACACAAGAAAGCTCCTAGTCATGCATTAATCATCCAACACAGTTACAACTGACCAGAATTACCTACAAGTATTCAACAGATAAGCATGTATGATATGAACTTGTAATGATCTAAAATGTGATTCTAGCTATATGTGCGAAATCTTGTGGCAATTTTTTGCTCAGAGCTGGTTGGGTAAGCTGTAATCCATCCAATAGCATGGGGCCAGCAAGTAAGACAGCCATCTAACAAAAAATTAGCTTCTTAAGTTCTTAGCCTGAAGTTATGATACTCTTCACTGTTACTATAAAAAATATTAGCCCACTGCTCCAAAAACTTTAAATTTTATAGAAGAAAATCAGGTTTAATTCTTAAACCTGAGACTAATAACACATTCTTCGACAACCCTTCTCAAGGTCGAGTATGTACCATATGTGCTGAGCTTGCAATTGAGATCATAAAATACCACCATAAATAATCAAAATATCTATTTTGACCCACATACTAGACATTATGGTAGCACTCAAATTGGCTAGGTAGCAATTTCCACACAAAGGTGGTTTGCATTTTGGACCCTCAGCACATCAGTGGCTTTCACTTCAATCTAAGCTTTCCCCTTCGCAGCTAGTAGCGTTCAGTGTCAAATGTTGTCCAGCAGCTCCAGCCGATGATACCATGTTAAAGACAACAACTGATCCAAGAGCTCAGAACTGATATAATACACCCAGTTTCACTATTGTTGGACAAGTAATATATTCTTGAAAGATAACCAACAATGAACGTAAGCATTACACATAACAGTATAACAGAAAACAGAGTGCTGTAATAGAAGAACATATCACCTGTGGAAGCATAGAAAAAACCAATCCAAAATAAACAATGCCGCCAATAATGTCAAACTGCCAATTCTTCTTCCGGAACTTCAAAATATTACCTAAAGCAATCTGGAAGAAAGTCACATAAGGATTGCTTGCTTCAGTTATAGACAAAGGGTTATCCACATAATTATTTATAGATTTAAGACTAATTTGAAATGGACATCTCAAACTTACCCTGGTTGAATCTTCATAAGAAGGATAAGCAGCCTTATTTCCATAGGAAGTTCCATAAAATTTGTTGAAGTTTCTAAAGACGTGGGTCGGATGCAAAAATGCCCCACCACAACCATTAACAAGTAAATGTTGCACAGAAACTGGTTTATCTGAGGGAACAAAGGAGTGACGCATATAATGATGCAAATCCCCAGCCATTCGAAGCTTACATCTTCCTTTCAGGTAATCACATATTAAGTGGGTCACATTCTTCCCAGTCGTGTCATTCCAGTAACAATCAAGAAGCCAACTAGGTTCATGTGTCATCACAATCACAGAATCATTCTCTCTGACCTGCCAATTTTCTCAAATATTAAAGAAGCAGCTAAAGCATCCATCCCATTCAACTTTTCTAAGGCATTGCACGGTTACTGTAATACTATGTTCTAAAACAACTATCCAATGAAATCAGAAGCAAGAACTAAAAATGCAAACACAAGTAGCTTCCAGGATATGATCACCATCATACAAAGAGCTGCCCCGTGTAACACCACCACAGATGTTTAAAGCCAATTCTAAAAAATTATAAGAAGAAAGTGATGATCCATTGAAAGAATAAATAAAAATAAACAAAAATTATGACCAGGGAGAGGGCCACCATTCAAAGCCAGAATTGCTAACATGTCCACACAAGAAACCAATTTTCTTCTATAGAAGCTTACATTCCCATAAATAAGAAAAGAGAATGAAAAGAACATTATTAATTTCAATATAATATTATTATTTTCAATATAATATCTAGCATTTGGTGTGAAAAAATAATTATAATATTCAGCATGTGGTGTGAAAATTTTATTCCAAATGTCTTGACTGAGGTTGTTGGCTTTTGCTCTTTAAATCTTTGAAATTGTGCAAGCCTCCAAATCCTACAATTCGAAATTTACAGGTTCACTTGAATTCTTAGCCACACAGATCTGGACTCTTATTGGATGAATCCTATGTCTATGTTGAATTCTAGGATCCACTGTTTAATTCATGACTAGAAATTTGATCCATAGTTATCCTCTTTTGAAAATCTTTTATTAGGCTTCCATGTTATGGCTTTATGTTGATAACTTCTTTAAGAGTCTTTGAACAGGCAATGACCCTTCACTCTTTACCACACATAATTGCCAAATCTTTTTAATACAGGACATGTTGAACAAAACTCAATCGTGTATATAAGGTCATGGTTGAGGCTTGAAAAAAACTAAATCCGTGTATATGGGTTGATGGTTAAACAATTGATATAGGTATGCATAAAGTTTTCTTGGATCAATTTATAAGGGACTGCACATATAGTTACACCATGAATAGCATGCTGAAATAAGAGATTTTTTTTTATCTCAATAAGCTAAGCATACAACACCCATAAAGATAAGAAGGAAACTCAAAACTAGAATGATTAATTGTAAAAGCATTCCTTGCTGTTTTATGTTTGTTGGTCTTTCAAATGTTAAAAATATTTCTCTGTCAGGGAGGAAGGGGACGATAAGGAGTAAAAAAAAAAAAAAGATTCTTTTCAAATACAGTTTCAAACCACACTACCAGATAGAATTGCTAAATAGACAATAGGAGGGCAAAGCCTAGAATATCCCCTCTTCATTTCTCCTCCCCTTCTTCTTCTTCTTTTTCTTTTCTTTTCCTTCCCACTCGATTGTTCAAATGTAAGAATCCCTAAAAATTATTGTAATCCATAACTCGAGCAATGACAACCTATTTCTACCATACACGTGCAATACTAACATACATGCAGAAAGTCATGAGTACTTCTAATGCAATAACATAGAAAAAATTTAAGCTACCTTGGTCGGATTTAATTATCACATCAAGATAGAAAGCTGGAAAATAGCCATATGACTTTCTGACCTCTATAAGTGGTTAAGACACCAAAATGATTTTAGGCTAATGTTTACAGGGATAGTTTCTATTGTGGACCTTATGTATTTTGTTAGCAGATTTTATCGCTCTTCTTTAATTTTTCCATTGAATGTAACGGGATTCATTACATGATCTTATAGAGGTTTGTCCACCTTATGTAAGACAGAAGAATTTATACATTTAAAACAAATAACTAAAGAAAAAATAAAGAGTTGTCTTCGCAGGCCACAATAGAAGCTTGTCCTGATTTCTTTTGACTTTGACAAATTACAAATTTGTGTTATGAGGGCCACACTACTGTGAAGCCCAGAATTGGTGGCAATACCACATTGGAGTGAAACTTTTCTATGACCATAAAATGCATCCAATTTTTACAGGTTATATGTCACTTCTATGGGTGCAGGTTGATGAAAACCCAGACATGCACCTTTATTTCTAGATAGTTTATAATTTTGTCTTCCTACATGAAAGAACTGCAATTTACACACAACCTGCAATGCATATACCATTAACCACTATGATGGTTTTGCAGAACAATAATAACTATGAAAACATCACCTGTTGACTGCTGGTCAACATCCATCAAATGAGGGTTTACTGCTTTAGTAATACAGTGTCACCCGCGTATCATGATGCAGCCATTTCCAAACAGGAAAAAAGATGACATGTAAGCAAGACTAACGAACAATACCTGGTTATTTGTAATTTCTGCAAAGAATTTGAACTGGTATACATCAATATCACCATGAAGAGCTTGGTCAAGACCGAATACCCACCATCCTTTAGGCAATTGTAGGGCAAAATAGCTCTTCTTCTGAGGCAGAAACCATCCACCCAGCCAGCTTTTATGACATATGTACCTCATGAAGGTATGAAGACCATCAAACCAATCTGTAACAGACAAAATAACAGCAGAAGCACAACCATGTCTGAAAGAATAAGTAATAAACCAATTATGAAACATCCACAGTCAAAATTCATTGACAATAAAATGAAGTGGTTAACAAAGGTGCCTAATGACTGTCAACCAACCTATTTAATAGATTATCACAGCCCATGGGATTTTTATTCCCCCCCACAGCCAGTCCAAATCCCAGATTCAGATCAGGTTGGAGGTTGGCAGCCAACATCAAATTTCTACCACCTTTTAACATGAACCCTGGAAATAATAGGATAAATATAGCTATAGCAGCCCCAATTGATTTTCAAAGGCATAGATGATAATGATGAAAACAGTGAGGTGCCAAGCATTAGAATTCCATATGAACCTCAATGCAAATTAAGGTAATTTATTGTAGGGAATGTACAACTGCATCAAGCCTTATCAATGATATCAAAACCTTTTCAAAGTCACAACAAAGGTGCATTATCATTGCATGACATATGAGATAAAGCAACAAAGTTTTGAGAGCCAGAGTGAAAATACATCTATTTTGAAAAAGGGATAATATAAATAATGGGAGAAGTGCATGGGTTAAATGATAAATGGCTCATGCAACAAAAGGCTTGAGATGTGAAAAAGAACCAACCATGGTTGCCAGGAATAACAAAGCACTGAGGCCCATCATATTGCTTCAGTTCCGACACTCCGATAGGAATTTCTGGCTTCTTTACCGCAATATGCTCTGGCTTGTACCAAGGTGGAGGCTGGAGAGCATATTCAAATGGGCAAAAAAGGCGCTTCTCATAAGTAAATGCACAAGGATTTGGATACCTGTACACAATTTGAAAGTTTGTTTAAACATCATCCACAAGTCTACTAGAAAAGCTGTGGCCAACATTAAGTGGATTACAAAATTCCTCCTGTACACTGGAGGAAAGAGTATGCAAATACCACTTCCACCAATATGCCACATGGAGGATAGGCTCATGTGGGTCCCTCAGGTAGATGTGATAATTAAATCTGATATAATTATATAAACAAACTGATGAATTAATTTAACAATCAAGACAGCTACTACAACAAATTCTTCATGAATGCTACCCTGTTATACCAACACTAGAGCATCTCAGTCATGAATCCATACATTCGTTTTTTTAATTTTAATTAGCGTTATCAAAACCAAACTGGAATGAGTTATATGACCAGTTCAGTGGTTCAACCCTGTGAATTTTTTAAAAAATAAAAATAAAAATAAACTTCACGATCCAATTGAATTGTTGACATTAGCAAGAAGTTACATAAAATGACACCACTGAGGCAATCAGCTTTATTAAGAACCTTTTCACACATTTCTTACTTAAGACAAAGGTCCAGTTCCAGATAAACTGGTTCAAGCTGGCTAATGTAGTCTGATTTTCACAAAAATGGTTTGATCAATACAATTCAACTGTTGGTAGAAATGGGAGATACAATCATTTAAGCTTTTAAAGGTATTCATCTGGATTGCAGATGGCCATAATTTAGATTGTGTGATTTAGAAATCAAATAGTAAACGAATTCATGAGTGAGATGAACTTTAGGATGGCCAGCTGACAGCTGATGAGGCTGCTAATACTTGCAAATATCTAAAACAAATAATCTGGTTTCCAATCACGTCTGCATTCAGAGCCACTTAGCACATGCATAAGACAGCCTCAAGTCTGAAACTTTAAATCACTACATTTCATGGGTATACCTTCCTACTGAAACAACAGAAGACATAATCTAAAACTGCAGAGCTCTTAAACTTCTGCCTAGTTGACTTAGTTAGAAACTTAGAATTCAACATTATTATAAGAGAGATATTAGGAAAGATGCTTCTAGAGACGGGAGTAGAGAGAGAGAGAGAGAGAGAGAGAGAGAGAGAGAGAGAGATGTAGAAAACAAGCAACTTCAGAAATAAATAAAAATAACAGGCCAAAGAAACTTAGGAAATCTGGCAGCAGCAGATATGCTTTGTTAGACAGAACAAAAATCAAAACTGAATCAAATAGAAAAAAGAAAAGGTAAATAGAGAAGAGCATAGCATACGCAAGATCTCCACCGATGAGAAGTATATCTCCGCGTGGTAATGAACACATGGAATCACCATTTTTCAAATAAATGGAAGGTTGAGCAAGCAATCTAGCCACAGCATAGGATGAATTTCCACCATCTCCTGTATCAGCCATGAAATCAAACCACAGATCTTCTCTTTCACTGAAATGTTCAAACAAAAGATCTCCCTTTTTAGCTTCATCTTGGACCTTGGTCATTGCAGCCTGAGTAAAGGATCATGATTAAAGGAAAATTCCAGCAGAAATATAGAATAAAAAGGACAAATATGTTTTCAGAATAATTACACAACAATTTATGATTGACAGACATAAGAACAAAGTTAAAAAATATGATGACATTTGATACCATCTGCAAGTATTACCTGCATCATGCGCATATCAAATCGACCAACAAATAAAGTTACGGATACCAGAAGATCAAAGACTGTTTTAAACAAATCAGCTGATGTCCTGCAACATGATCATCCAATATTTAAGTACTGAACAGTTGTCCTTGCTGATAATAAATGTGGCCTTCAAAAAGTGAAAATTACCCTGAATACCAAGGAACCATGTCCAAGAAATCAGGCTTCATCTGTTTCTTTAACTTTTCATACTCTGACAATGAATGAGGGTGCGTTAAAGCCCACCTATTGACATGTCAAACAATCAATAAATAAGAAGGATGCTAAACACTCAAAGATTCCAAAGCCCAGAGCTTGAACTGAGAAGTTTTTTCTTTTTTCTTTTTGAAAAAATTGAAGAAAAGACTAATCAAATGCCACCCTAAGCCGTAAGCTCTAAGGATGCTGCTACTTCCAAAAAATAATCCAGTTACAATGCAGAAGATCAGTGTTGTAGATTACTAAATGCATCTGAGTCACTATGCATTCTGGCAAAAGCATATTATCATGCCCTTCAATGAAAGAGGTTTGTTTCCCAGTTTGATTGGTATATTTAGGTCAGTGTACATATAAGAAAAGAGTAATAACCGCTTGTAATCCAAAATTCAAGATATACATGTTCCACAACATTCATGTTTTTCTTCTTCTAAAAGGAAGAGAAGGAACTAAAGAGATACTCCATTATGAACCAAAAATGCTAACACATACCCAGTAGATCGCTCCACCACATAATTGGCAATGTAGAGACCTATGAATGTTGCCCAAAGTGAAAATATAGGGGATATTTCATCTGATGGACCCGAACACGATCCACTGCAAACCGACTGAAACGTAAATGTTCAGCTCAAGGGAAGCCATGTTAAAGCGAGACTGCAGTGAACATGAAAAATCAGAAGAAATTAACTTAAAAGAGCTGTTCTTACCTCCCCATAGAAGACCCACTTAGAGAAAAAGGGGTAATCATGGGCAGACCCAACTGGTGCAAACCATGAGGAGCAGACACGATCCTTCAACTCATACATACGAAGGAACTTTGACAGCCATGTGTCTCTCCCCTCTTTCACCCAAAATGAAAAAGAAAACCAACTAGAGTTCCTTTGTTCAAATGGTTTCTCTTTTAGATTAGCTCGGTTTCCACAGTGACTGTAAAACACACAGCATGCTATGCTTAATACCTGCAAATGACAGCATCCGATTGTCACTGTACAAGATTTTCAGAAGAACAACCGTATTATAATTATTGTATATCATATCAAACACAAAATCACCACTCACAGCACAATTTTGAATGATGGTTAGTATCTCTGGTCGCTTTCCTGCCACCCTGGCAACAAGTCCCAAATACCAAAGACCGAGAAAAATAATATGGAAGAGGAGAAGAAAAAGAACAGAAGATAAGTATATTGTCAAGAATAGAGAAAGATTCATCCTCAAGTCCAGTCCCATTGACTGAAAACTAGGCAAATGATACAAAGCTGCTACAAGGATCCATGTGATGTACCTGCCCAAAGACCCAATATGCCAAGTCATTTTCCTGCTGGATCCTACAAAAATAAATAGCCAGAAAAAATTCAAATCTATGATTTTTGAAAACAAAAATACTTACCAACGACTGAAGTTTGAATAGCTTGGCTTTATAGTCTTCCGAATGAAGGGGGATGAGAAGAAATAGAAGAAGCCTAATAAGCAGGCGTACATTGACCACCACTTGATATTGCTGTCAAGTTTTTGTATAAGGGTGTGGATATTATCAGATGAGATGAAGAAAAGGCATCCCACAACTACAGCAGTCATGGCATGCCGTGAATGTTCATGTGGATAAGGATATTTGTGGGTCAGAATTGTCCTGACCCTCTCCATTTTGAATGTATCTAGTAAGGGACCAATAGATTGTTTGCTTGAACCCATCAAAAGTATCTCCTAGAAATTTGAGTAACTTAATTTACTCTGAATGCTCGAACAGCAGCAGTAGATAGCAACAGACAAGAAAACATCTAGCAATGAAAGAAGTTTCCGGACATTCTGAGCCTGCACAAATGACCTGCTACAAAAATATTAACATGTTGTCAACTAATACTTACAAATAAAAAGAAGTTGAAGAGCCCATTTTGCATTTCTTTGAAACAGAATGCAAGGGAAGTTATGTCACTGTCGACTATCAATATAGCAGGGGTATTTGTACACAGAAGAAAGTGAAAAACAATAGCGATTTGGACCCATTGCAGCTATAAAGCATCCATTTTAAGAATTTCTTTTCATTTTTCTCTAATCTTGTCCACTTCTTTCCCATTCAAGCATGGAAGACATGATGCAATAGTTGAGAGACATTTATCAAAGAACACATTATGGACCCTTAAATCATGATGGGATAATTGAGAGACATTTATTAAAAAATGCATTATGGACAATTTTTCCATTTCCTAAAATCTTTATATTACTATCTATGTCTAGGGAGATTGTGTTCCTGCTGCCTTCTTTTCCACTTTGGTTGTTGTTGCTGCTCTTGCTATTGTCTTTGTTCCAACTTTTGCTTTTTGCACTGTATTTTCTTTCCTTTTTTTTTCTTCCACATTTGTTGTTGGATCTTTTTTCTTTTCTTTCCTTTGGAGTAACATATAATTGTCCTTAAAAGAATCAGAGGAATTACAGCCAATGATGCAAAATTCCTACTAGACAGTGTCGTTTCATGCCTGGAATCCTGGGATGTTTATGGCTGTTCCATAACAGTAAAACAGTTAAAAGAAATCTATTGCAGGGACATTAAACGATTATGCCCATGTCACAACAGTATCAAGTTCGTCATTACCACAACTATTACCATGATCAAAAACCATGAGCACACTTCATATTATGAACCTCTCCTTACTGTGAAATGGAACAAACCCAAAGCACTTTCCGTCAATTGACTTAGGTTATAAGCAGAAAGCCCATTGCCCAAAACTGTACTTATCCAATAACATACAAATAACAAAATGGCAACAGGCTATATTTACTCCAATTTGGAACTCTGTTACTTTCAAGACTGACCTGAACATAACCAAAATTTTTGGGCTATTTCCACCTTACGATCCAAAAAAAGAATCTTTTTCGTCATCTTCTCTTTTGACTAAAATGACTTTTCACAACCCAATCAACTACGCACAAAATGCTGCCTAAAAAAGGCAACTTTGCAAGTTATAAACACACAAGAAACTGCTCGCGGATTCCCCAAACGAAAACAATCCATACACGTATCTCCAGAAGACTTCTAAAAGGGAAGCAACGGAAATAGTAAATACACCAATCCATTGATTCATTGCAAGCACCAGAGATTAAATGCCCATTTCCAGATTCAGACACAAGTCAATCATCCAGTTGACCAACCATGAACAGCCACAACTCAACACGGGGGTTATTTACCGACCTCCGAAACTTAACAAAGACCAAAACAGCAACAATTCCAATCAAACAAATGCAACCAAACCCCGCAACAATAGAACGTCAGTAACAGACGTAACAACGAAAAACCCATGCCGTCTTCGCCAGCCACTCTCCGTGAATTGTTAAATTCAATAGAGAAAAAACCCAAAATTATAAAAGCATGCCCAATATTTACGTAAAGGCAAGAAACCCATTTAAGCAGAAAACATATTAAACACGTGAAATGCAGGACGAAAATATGGGGAAAAATAAAGATTGAGAGATTGGCTTGCCTGGAAGGGAGGAGAGAACAAGAGGGATGGAAGCGAAGGAGGGAAAATGGGTGCATGTGGCTTTAAAGGTGAGAGAGAGCAGTTTGTGGGGCTTCACTTTCCAGGAATCTACGAATGTATGCAACGAACATGAAATGGCATATTCTCTCTCGTATTGCATTCTTCCTTCTCCATTTGCCGGGAAGAAAAACAGCCCATGCCTTCTCACTTCCAAATTCCTTTGCCCTTCACATCTCGCCTTGTCCCCTCTTATTTCTTCCCCAGCATTAATTCCCCAACTACTCGCGCGTATACATAATACTTCGGCGAATCGCGGCCCTCTTGTTGTCGCACTCACACGTGGAATAGGGAATCTCGTGGTTCAGACCAAAAGCTCAGTGGCCAAGCGTGCTGCACGTGAGCATGGGAATATCTTGGACCACGGGAAGGTGAGTGCTTGCCGGGGTTCCACCTGATAAGCAGTCTGGATCATTCGCACATGTCTTATTTCGATGCATGTGACGCGATCTTCTTACGACGTATGCATGCGCGCAACGGTTTACCTCTTGCGTTGTCTGCCATGGTCGGCTCCGTTGGTCGTACGCAACCACAGGCCGGATTCAGGCGACTCAATAGGCATTAGTGACGTAGAGCACCCAATCAACGTGAAATTTATAATATGAAAATTTAACCTCTCCACAAATTTTTATTTGTAACTTAATTTTTCCACCGAAAGAATTATAATAATCGATTTTTTATTTACGACGTTGAATTTAGAAGATGGACGGTTTGGATTTGGGCTGATGTCCACGTATAGACAATGAACGGGTTTCAACATGGTTTGAAAATGGCACCATATCTTACTCGGTTTTCGTTGCTTAGCCTAGGGGTTTCGTTTCTTACCGGGGAGTTTTCACATATCCACCGGCCAAAAAAACGAATTGTGGAAATGCAATTATGGGGAATTATGCGAATTAATTAGCAGCTTACAAACTAATAAGAATCGGTTAAATTTTTGTGATTTTTAAAATTAAATAAATTATAGAGCTTTTTTTTGGACCATGTAAACTTTTACAAAGACAAATATTGAATTTTGGATTATAAAAAATTAATAAATACTATTTGAAATATTTTTTCGATAAAAATGAAGCGAAAAATAACGATCCGCGTCCAATCTGGACGGCGCACAGCTTTCGGTCGTTTCGGCACCATGCCAATCATGCTGACGTCGTTGACA
>JAYJMB010061401.1:0-26376 GCA_036873735.1 Pouteria campechiana | reverse complement strand
AATTTCTAGCATCCTCATCTAACATAATGCATGAAGGTGAAATCCTTATAGTAGGGCGTGCAAACTCTTTCATTAATCGTTGAGCATGTTAAGCTTGTTGCACTGGTTGAGCCACTCAGATTTCCTCATTGTCAGTCATGTTTACTCCTTCTCCTTCACTTAAAATCTTTGTTTCAATTTCTAGTTTGTTAGCACGATTGTTTAATGAAAATAGAGTATGATTTAGAGATCTTCTTCCATGCATTCACAATACTACAACAAAAAAGAAAGAAAGAATTAAAAATAATCTTATATACAACTATACACAAAAACAAAAAGAAAGAACATAACTAATATTAATCAAATCAGTTTGGAACCATTCCCTGACAATGACGCCAAAAAATTGATAGTTCAAATTGTAGTTCATCTCATGTGTATAGATGTATAACAATATAGTGTGTTATGCAAGGGTCAATCCCATAGAGAATGATAAACTAACTTAATTAATCTTAGTTACTAAATATAAAACTAAACAGACTTGGAATAAGATTTGGTATAATTTTTAGAAACTTAATAGAATAAAAATAAATAAATAACTAAAGATAATGCAGAGAGATTAATAAGAAGAAGAAGTCTAGGGATCAGATTTCACCACTAGATGACACCCCTTTGCCAATGGAATGTTGGACTTAATGCCTCACTTAGGTTCATTCTTTCAAAATTAAGATTATTACCATTAGGTGTGCAAGTTTAAATTAAGTACTTTCACTCATTCCAATTACCTATGGTGTGTATTATAATTGAGGTGAAAACCCATTAAGTTTAGGAACAAAAGAACCAAAATAGAATGGTTTAGCATATGGTGTGTGACTTAACCATCTATCCCACTCATTCAAGGGAGCTCATGGTTTAGCATATAATGTGTACCTTAACCATGCTTTGATAAATAATCTAACTCATAATATTGTTAATCAAGCAATAAAATAAATTAAATAATTACAAACAACATCATGAATGAAACAAGGTCATCTAGCAT
The DNA here is from genome assembly GCA_036873735.1 of Pouteria campechiana. Lineage (NCBI taxonomy): Eukaryota > Viridiplantae > Streptophyta > Magnoliopsida > Ericales > Sapotaceae > Pouteria > Pouteria campechiana. The sequence goes on along the minus strand of JAYJMB010061401.1, from coordinate 25,361 downwards.
TAATAATATTCAACTATCCATAACAAAGAGTATAAAAAGGGTTACATATTCACCTTAGAAAAATGAATTTAGCTCATAAGAGAAAATAAAACAACTTCCTGAGATAGGATGATAATGATGAAAAACATTTTCTCTCTTTCTTCATTCTTACTTGCAATCCCTTCTTCTTCTCCATGAGAAATCTTCTAGAAAAATGACTCTAAACCCGGAGAAAACTCCAAAAAATGGAAGTGGGAAGAACCCTTCAAAAACCCTAACTTTTTCCTTAAAAAGCCCTCAGATATGCACTGCAAAAAAAAAAAAAAATCACAAATCATGGTCCGCTGATGGTGTTGGTGGTGCCAGGTCGGGGCCGGTGGCGTCAGTTGGCTGCCTAGGTTTGTGTTGCTTTTTTACTCCATCTTTGTAGCTATTTTCTTTTCCAAACCTGAGCTTCTTCTTTTTCATTCTTTTTTTCTTCTTTTTCCATCTTAATGGTATCTATAAAATCCAACAAATAAGTATTAAATTCATCTAAAAGTGATATTACCATTTGCTCTTCTTCTCATACTATTCCAAATACTTAAGGTATGCAAACTCATTATTTCTGAGTATTACCTCAAAAGTGATATTATCCTTCATTCTTCTTCTTTGTGATGGATATTCTTCCTCTAGTTCTCTTCCTCCTTTTCTTCTAGTGTCAGAAGATGCAGATACTGTTGACACACTTGCCCCTCTTGTTCTTGCCATTGCAACTTTTGGGTTTTAGGAATTGGAGGGTTTTGTCTTAGAGTTTGGGAAAAGAGGGTTTCAAAAAATTTTAAAGTAGAGCAAATGGAGAAATGGAGACTCTAGTGGGGAAGATTGTTTAAACTTAGTGGGAACTCGAAACGCTTCTTCTGAAATAGTGCTTCAAACTATGGAGATGAGAGTTTCAATGATCTAAAGTGAGGGTTTTAATGTGCTTGTGTAGCTATTAGGGTTTTAAAAGTTCAGTCAGTGCAAAAGGGTTTCAGAAGTTGGATAGAGTTATAAAAGGTTTGAAGTTATAACTTTAGAAGCAAGAGGTTATATTATTGGATGTTCTAAAATGTAATGAAGCTCAAGGTTAAGATGTTCTAAAGTGTTATTTCAAAACTTTTGAAGGTGAAACAAGTTTCAGACTTAACATTTAACGTGTGAAAAACTTCTAACATTCTTTCAGTATTTCTAAAATAGCATGTCAAATAATCTAAACATGAAATTAAGCCAAAATGATGTTCATAAAAGGTCTGACTATGATTGAAATGCCTATTCCCAACCTTAAACTATACAGTTTCCCAAAGAGGCTTAACTTATGCCTTAGGATTGTAAATATATTAAGGATCAATTTTATTCTTTTTAGCATAATTTATCTAAAGCATGAATAACATAATTAATATGAATTTAGATGCAAATAAAACATTGAAGGTATATTAATGAAAACATCATATAAAGAATAAATCATGTAAGTGGAGCAACAATGCCTAGCTCCTCTCCTCTTGTGCATTGAGAAACCAACATTTATATATCACATGATGCTCCTTGTGGCTCTCAAGAACACCTAAATTGACAAGGTTAGGCTTTATTCTTGGTACCTATTTGGGAATGGGTCCAGGTTGGTTAGTGGCACAATACTTTGGTGCCCACTGTTTCCTTTGTGCCACTAATCTAGTATTTGGAGACTGGATTGCATTCACAGCATTATCAATAGATTTAAGAACCCAAATCATGGTTTGTTTGACCCCTTATTTTCTTCCAAAAATAAAACTTTGTTTCTTTTGTTGTTGCCCACCTTTCATCTCTGGTCTCTTTGTTAATAAGGTGGAAATTAAGGTTCTTCTAAAGGAATTATTTTTAGGCTCAAGCCTACTGATGGTGTATTGCTCATCTTGAGCTTGATATTTTCTTCTCTAAGTGTAGAGCATTCATTGGTTAATGGAGAGTTTGAAAAACTAAGTTCATAGCTTACTATGAAAATAATGAGATCTTTCAAACCTTTTCTACACTATGGACACCCCAGCAGAATGGAGTAGCTAAGAGGAAGAATAGATCCTTGCAAGAGATGGCAAGGACCATGTTGAGTGAGTATAATCTGCCACAATACTTTCCGGCTAAAGCTATGAATACTGCTTATTTCACTATTAATAGAATTCATACTAGGCCTATATTCAATAAAACTCCACTTGAGTTGTATTATGGCAAGAAACCTAACATATCATTTTTCCATACTTTTGGCTACAAACGTTTAATTCTTAACAATGGAAAAGGAAACATTAGAAAATTTGATAGCAACTCTGATGAAGGGATATTCCTTGGCTATTCCATTGTTAGCAAGGCATTTAAAGTATAGAACTTGAGTAGTAGGTCTTTAGAAGAGTTTATCTATGTAAAGTTTAATGAATCTACTAGTTTTACAAAGAGAACAAGTGATTTTGATGATGAAGCAGATAGACTCATAGCAAGTGTGGAGAAGCTAAACATGCAAGACAAATAAATGTATGCTCCACAAACATAAATGGTAAGGGATGAATCAGACAAACAACTTGAATCATCCACAAATGAGGTAAATGAGGGAAATAATTCTTCTTTTCCTAAAGATTGAAGATTCATGCATGCTCATCCTGAAAACTAAATAATTGGTGATGTGTTTGATAGAGATAGGATAGGATCATCTTATCACTCAGTATGTGATAACGCTGTTATTTCTCAAATAAAGCCAACTTGCATAGGCCATGCATTAGACAAAGAGAATTGGATTTTAGCTATGTAAGAAAAATTGGACCATTTTAAAAGAAATGACATATGGACCTTAGTTCCAAGAGCTGACCATCAAGCTGTTATAGGAATTAAATAGGTCTTTAAGAATAAACTTGATGAATCTGCTTTAGTAGTGAGGAACTGTAACACCCAGGATGTTAATTTTGAGTACTTATGTGTCTAAACACATTGTAGTTGTCTCAAGTATAGTTATAATGATGAATTAAAGTGAGACAAAATTTTGTTAAAGTCGCATATGGACATCAATTGCATGTGAAGTTAAGTGATCTTGGAAGAAGATTTTGTCTATGTGGGATTAAAGTGATTATATGGTCTAATCTTGTTATAACCCAGAATTTTTGGTAAGGAAAATTATTTCCAAAAAAATATTATGGAAGTTTTGTACTCATAAATGATTAGAAAGTGAAGAGTATTAATCATACTATTTATGTATTCAGGTGTGGATATGAAATGATACGTTAATCGGGTGTTGAAAATGAGACTTGGTGGAAATCTGGTGGTGTACCTTAGAATTCAAGGTAATTAAAAAATTTCTTTTAAAATTGAATTGGGATATTTTTGTACATGATAAAATTAAAATTTGGATAAAATTATTTATATATTTTAGTGTATTTAAGAATGTAGGATTAATTGATAATTAATTTGTTAAATTAGGGTCCAAAATGTGTGAATTAGAGATGCATGTGCATGAAAACGATGATGCACAATTGGAGCACCAAGCCTAAACCCTAATTTTTATATCTCATTACTCCCATGCCCCCACTCCTCTCTCCTATTCACAACCAAGAGAAAACAGCCCCTTCCTAAGCCCTTCATGTCCTTATTACCATTGAAATTACATGGGAAAAAGTTGGATTTTGGTGCACATTAACCCCATGAAATCAAAGCTCTTGATTACAACCCTTTTGGATGTGTTTTAAGGTGGAAGAATCTGCTATTTTTCTTGATTAGTTGTTACAACTTATGGGAATTGAGGATTCAAGGAGGAAGACATGATTAGAGGTGGTAATTAATGTCTAGAATTAAGATAAATCATTTTCCCCAAATTCTATTTGCACGATTTCATTTTAAGGTAGTAATATGTGATCTATGGGTGTGATCTAATGGCCAAATTTGCACTATTAATTAGGAATTGTTATGGGGAGATGATTAATTAAAAATTTTAGTAGAGTTTGCTTATAATAATAGTTATCACACAAGCATTCAAGCCATTTGAGGTGCTGTATGGATGAAAATGTAGATCGCCTTTACATTGGGAGGAGGTTAGTGAGAGAGCATTGGTTGGTCCTCAGATGGTTGCGGATACTATGGACAAGATGTCTCAGATTAAAAAAATATATAGAATGTTCAGTCACACCAGAAGAGTTATACATATAAGAGGAGGCGTGGTTTGGAGTTTCAGGTGGGATTCTTGAAGGTATCTCCAATGAAGAGAGTAGTGCGATTTGGCACTAAGGGCAAATTGAGTCCCAAGGATGTGGGCCCATATGAGACATTAGAGCTGATTGGTAAAGTGGCTCACTAAGTGGCATTACCACCATATATGAGCGAGATCCATGATGTTTTCTATGTATCTTCCCTACAAAAGTATGAGCTAAATTCATCTCATGTGTTAAGATTAGAGGACATTCAAGTTGGGGAAAACTTGCAGCATGTCAAGAGGCCGATTAAAGTACTTGATGACAAGGAGAAACTACTCAGGAACAAGGTGATTTAGCTGGTAAAGGTGCAATGGAGTAATCACATTGAAGATGAAGCAACTTGGGAACTTGAGGAAATGATGAAAGCTAAGTATCCTTACCTTTGCGATGAAGGTTAAAGTTGCAAGGATGAAACTTTTTGTAAAGAGGGTGGAATGTGATAGCCCAAAATTTTTGGTAAGGAAAATTATTTCCAAAAAAAATATATTTTTTGAAAAATTTTGTATGCTTAAATGATTATAAATTAAAGAGGATTAATCATACTATTAATTTATTCAGGTGTGGATATGAAATGATATGTGAATCGGGTGTTGAAAATGAGACTTGGTGGAAATTGGGTGGCGTACCCTAGAATTTAAGGTAATTGAAAATTTTCTTTTAAAAATTAATTGGGATATTTGTGTACATGATAAAATTTAAATTGGGATAGCAATTATTTATATATTTTAGTGTATTTAAGAATGTAGGATTAATTGATAATTAACTTGTTAAATTAGGGTATAAAATGTGTGAATTAGAGACGCATGTGCATAGGAAAGATGGTGCACCATTGGAGCACCAAGCCTAAACCCTAATTTCTATATCTCATTACTCCCATGCCCCCAGTCCTCTCTCCTATTCACGACCAAGAGAAAAAGCCCCTTCCTAAGCCCTTCATGTCCTTATTGCCATTGAAATTACATAGGAAAAACTTGGATTTTAAGGCACATCAACCCCATGAAATCAAAGCTCTTGATTGCAACCCTTTTAGATGTGTTTTAAGGCTGAAGAACCTGCTGTTTTGCTTGATTAGTTGTTACAACTTGTGGGAATTGAGGATTCAAGGAGCAAGACATGATTAGAGGTGGTAATCAATGTCTAAAATCAAGGTAAATCATTTTTCCCAAATTCTTTTTACATGATTTCATTTTAGGGCAGCAACATGTGATCTTTGGGCATGATCTAAGGGCCAAATCTGCATTATTAATTAGGGATTGTGATGGGGATATGATTAATGAAAACATTTAGTAAGGTTATGGTGATTTGGGATGTGATTATCTCCCAATTATTGCTATCCATGAAGTGGACAACAATAGGTGGGACACGATCATCAATTTGGGGCATGTTTGGGATATTTATGATGCATGGAATATATACAAAATTTAATTGATGATTTAATGATGATTACATGCTATTTATTATGCAAAAAAAAAAATGATTAAATGTTGCTAAAAGTTTCTTACTAAATCATGCCTATAAGTTGCTTAACAAAATACTTAAGTGAAGGGCTGTTTCATGTACATTAATGTTGGTAGTGGATAATTAGAATATTTATGTTAACATTATTATGTTAATTATATGAGATTAAGGATATGCATGATTGGAAATGGGTTTGCTATGATGCATATTGTCGAAATTTTCAAATTTGTGTTATGTAAGAGTAGTGTATGATGCATTGTCACCATAGGACTATATGGAATGAATGGGTAGGTTGTATAATAGAATTAGGATTTAATTTATCAAGTTAAATTATCAATTATGATTCCAAATTAGTAGTAAACAGATGGGTTAATTAAGGGTGCAAGTTAAATGAATTGTATATTACACATCTATCAAGTGTTCGATGAAATTCCTCAATGAGAACAAAGTAGAATTGGGAAAATGGATTAGGACTTTAATTGGCCATTAAGTGATAAATAAAATAGATATTTAGTGTGCCAATTGTATGATTAAAAGTATGATGGAAAAATTAGTAGCTATGGTAATGAGTTAAGGTGTTTGGATCAAGTGGAATGCATGTTGTAAACTACCCTTAAAATGGACAGCTATATGATGGGTTTGTAACAACGATAAGATCGGTTTATTTGGCTTAAATTAGTGAATGGATTGCTAGTATAATTATCAAGGTTAAGGCTCTTGAAGTTTGATAAATTTTGATAAGAAAGGATGTGTTATAATCCATCATTTGATAGGTTGAAAAAGAGACCAAGCTGAAAATTTGAAACCCTTAAAAACCAAGTTGGAAATGATGCAATGAAATTATTTTTGATGTTTAAGTGTTTACCTAATTAGTTAATAAGTAATGGGATATGAAAAATGATGATTTGGACCGCAAATATCCAAAGGTATAGATGGGTGAATTTTACTTAGAAATGCATGTAGTTTAGCTGTTTATTAATGCCAAAAGTGATACATGAAATGTTTGTAGGATCCTTTGAACCTTGAATTAGAAGGCAGTGATCGCATTGAAGGTTGTGGATTTGTTTTCAAGTGAGGTAAGTAGGATTCTCCAAACTTTATATGTGGTTGAGTGTGACTGACATGTTGACATACCATGTTTTATTACAAATGTTGATGTATTTATGGAAAATACTTTTATTTGAGTTTAACCACATGCATTGATGTTGAAACTTTGATTTAACACTTATTATGTTGAGAATGATTATGCTCATGCGATATGATGTGTGTAATTATGACATGGCATCGATGTGCATGTGGTTGCATATGTGACAAATGTAATTGCCCGTGTGTGGCATAGGGATAGCCTGTGTGGCTATTCAATTGCCTATGTGATATAAGGATAGTCTGTGTGGCTGATGAATTGCCTATGTGGCATGAGGATGGCCTGTGTGGCTGATAGAATGCTTGTGTTGCATGTAAAGCCTGTGTGGCTGAGTGATGGCCTTAGTAGCACCAGATGTGTTATACTTGTGTATTTGGATGATTATGAGCATGCTTGGACTGAGTGATACATGATTGCACTAGCATGAGTTGGTTTGTGTGACATAATAAGTGATTTATGTTACACTACTACTATTCTTACTTACTAAGTTTGCCCAGACTCACCTTTTTCTATGTTTTAGATTTTAGGCATGACAGAGGAGCCTAACCAGGGGTTGGTGCCTGAAATGAGAACTAGCAGTGATGGAGTGACATTCTTTATTTAATTATTAATTATTTATTAAAGAGAGATTATAGTGAATTATGTTACTTGTCATTTATTGATTCATTATTGGTGGATGATGTTAAAGGAGAGGATTAAATTATCATTATTTATTTATTATTGATTCTTAGCTATTGTCATGCCATAAGACTAGTAGCTGGTCCATGGAACTGTGGATGTAGGAGTATTTGTGGATGTATATGGTGTATGTAGATGATCGGATGTATATACAGGTTTGGAAACCCTCATATTTTAGGGGAGACTTTGTCAGATTTTTGGTAGGATCTTTCTTTGAAATATAAGTAAGTCACTCCCTAAATTTAGGGGTGTTACAAATCTCTAGTTAATCGAGGGAATGATTCTCTAAGTCAGTGTGATTTTATTATGTGCACATGTTCTTTTTGAAGAGGGATAAAATATATGAGAGAAAATAGGGCAAAAATTAAAGAAAAGGGCAGGAATAGGGGCAGCAGGATCTAACGTTGCGGTGACACTTTAGAAATTTGATATGGGTAGCATCTAACAAATTGGGTGCCGCAACGCCGGTGTCAGTGGATGAGGTGGTGGTGCAATTTTAAGGGTTTTTTCAACCATTTTTATTCCATTCGACCCCTTCTCTTCTCCCACATCCCAAACCCTTGCCCTAGCTCTTTTATGCCCCAATTTCTTACCCCCTTTGCTAGAAAACAAGATGATTTAGGCATGCAATCACCCAAGCATGCATCCAAACTTTGGTTTTAGCCATTTGGATGTTAGAAGAAGATGGAAATTGGGTTTTGCTGCAACCCATGTTGGACTTTTGAAGATTTGGCACCGAATTTTTTGTTTAATGGTGAAAGTCATGCACAAAATGGGTGGCAAGTTGGATTTCCCTAACTTGTTTTGTCATTCTTGCTTTGTTAGGGTTTCTTACAATATGTGAATACTAACTTTGGAGACAAAAGGTATGGATTATTGTTAGAATCATGGGAGAAATGTTTAATTAGTAAATTAAAACATCTTGAGGCTTAAATGGACATGAGAAAATTAAGTTTTGTTGTTATCCATAAGTTATTTGGAAAGGGTTTGTGTATGGAGTATGTAAGCAATGGATTGGTTAGATTAATGACCTAGTTGGCTTACTCTTGAGATTAATTACATGCAACTCATGTTCTATAATGAATATGTGTTATTGGAAGGGAAATTCCTTTGATTCAATTTCTTGAAATTATGTAATCTAAATGATGTATATAAGGTATTTGAGAAAATGTCTGAACTAGGAATAACCAATGCATATAGGGTTTAATTTCAACTCCAAAACCCTAATGAAGTGAGATAAGGGATTAGTGTGTTTTGGAGTGAAACTTCTTGCTAAAGAAGTTCTGTTGATGTTAAATGTGTTGAATGTGAAAATTTTCGATCTAAATTGAATTTGGATATATGATATATGTATAGGAGCATATGAACATGGATGGGAAATTAAGGAACTGATAAGGATTTATGAAGTGGCTCTTCATGCAATTAAGAAGGCTTTTTCTGATTGATTATATTGTTAGATGGGGATATTGAATATCCCATGCTTTGCAATTGGGCATGTGTGCATAGTTGGGGGTAATGAACATCCCATGATTCTTTTGGTAACATGAATATGCATGTGCAGATTATTGGGGATAGTGGAAATTCTGTACTTTTCTAAAGATTGATATTTATTAGATTTTATGAATACATGAATGTTGAGGATAATGATTATCCCTTGTATTGCAATAATTAGTGTATCTTTTATGATATGAACATGTGATTGTTGCGGATAGAAAGTATCCTGTGTCTTTGTGTATAATGATAGTTATTCTTGTATATAGATGTCTAAATGAGAGGGATAAAGAATATCTTGTTGTTGTATATGAATTGATAATTAGGACAATACGAGAATCCCTAATTGGATGGGGATAGATGATATCCCCTATTGTTGTATTAGTTGATATATATTATATGATGTGAAAATTTATGATTGATGGGGATAAGGATGATCCTAGGATTTTCTTTCTGTTGTATATTATGAATATGAGCATTTGTGTGGATTGAATACTCTCAAATTCTTTATATGACTATGTGTGTTAATAGAATGGAAGTATTCTCTAGAAGTATTCCAGGAGAATGCATTATGGGTGATAATGTCATGTGAATATGCCTGAATGGTGTAGGATGTGATAGTAAGATTAATGAGAACTTGAGCTTCATGGGCATATGTTTATGGTGTGATTGCATTATCATATTTTATCTATGTTCTAGTTTAGAATATGTTATTTGTGATTAATTATTGTTTTATATCAGGTCTACTTACTGAGTTCACTTGGAACTCATGCCGTCTTATTTTAAACTTTTAGCTGGGAGGTTAGGTAAGGAATCCCAATTGTGGGTTGGGATGGGTGAGCAAGATTTGAAGATGCCCTCCTCGTGGTATAATGATTTGGAATTATAATTCTGTAGAAGAATTGTATAATTATATTTAAAATTCCAATTGATGTATAAAGGAAATGTATTGGCATGTCATAGTAAGTTAATTATGAAATTGTGAATGGATCAGTATGAGTCCAGTTATGTATTGCCATAATGATTTGCTTCAGTCTTGGGTAGTTGTGGGTGAGTGTTTATGGTTTATGTTAGAAATTCATAATCATCAAATTTATGATTTTAGATGATAATTAACTATATAGGTATATGTAGCCTCATATTTTAGGCCAGATTCTGTAGGATTTTGGCAGAACATTTTTCTTATAAATAGAGAAATTATAGGCTAATGGTAAAATGCATAGGCCCCATGGCGGGGTGTGATATGAACAAGGTAAGGTTAGTGGTAAAGGAGTATTGTCAAGAATAAGGTATAGATTTTGAAGAATCATATACCCTTGTTGCTAGGATAGAAGCCATTAGAATGCTTTTGGCATTTACATCTTTCATGAATTCTAAACTTTATTAGATGGATATCAAATCTATATTTTTTTAATGGTTTCATTAATGAAGAAGTTTATATAGAATGACATTCTAAGTTTGAAGACCCTCATGATCCTAACCATGTCTTCAAACTCAAGAAAACCCTCTATGTTTTGAAGTAGGCTCCAAGAGCATGGTATGAGAAGCTAAGTAGATTTTTGATTGAGAAAGGATTATCAAGGGGTAAAGTAGATACAACACACTTCATTAAGCATGCTATGAATGATATTCTCATTTTGTGAATTTATGTTAATGATATTGTATTTGGAGCTACTAATGAAAAACTCTATTAAGAATTTTCTAAGATAATGTTGGGAGAATTGGAGATAATCTTGATGGGAGAGTTGAATTTCCTTTTATGACTACAAGTGAAGCAGATGAAAGAAAGAATCTTCATCCACCAAGCCAGTATATGAAAGAATTGCTAAAGAAGTTCAATCTTGAAGATGAAAGAAGATATGGAACACAAATAAGGACTTTCATCAAAATGGACAAGGACAAAAAAGGTAAACCTGTTTGTGAAAAGCTTTATGCAAGCATGATAAGATCTCTATTATAGCTTACTGCATCTAAGCTAGATAACATGTTTAGCATCTCTATGTGTACTAGGTTCCAATCAGAACCTAGAGAATCACATCTTACTACTATAAAAAGAATCTTTAGATACCTATTAGACACTCCAAATCTTAGTTTATGGTATCTAAAAGGTTTAAATTTTGAGTTAGTAAATTATGACGATGTTTTGCTAGATACAAAGTAGATAGGAAGAGTACCTCAAGGACTTGTCAGTTTCTTAGAAGCATGATCATCTCATGGTTCTCCCTGAAACAGACGTCTGTTGCATTGTCAACTGCTAAGGCTAAATATTTTACAGCTGTGAATTATTGTGGACAGATTCTCTAGATGATACAACAGTTGGGTGACTAAGTTCAATGATACACTCATCAAATGTGACAATACCAGGGCTATAAATTTGACCAAGAATATAGTTATGCATTCTAGATCTAGGCATATAGAAATCAGACATCATTTCATTTGAAATCATCTCTAGAATCATAATGTTTGTTCAGATTATGTACTAACTAAAAATTAGTTAGTAGACATTTTGATTAAGTTAATCCCAATGGATAGATTTTGCATGATTAGAAAGGAGTTGGGTGTGGTAGATCCATATGCATAATGCTTTTTTCTTACTCATCACATTCCATTTAGGTTTACTTGATATGAATGTTTGTTATTTCTATTTTATAATGCTATATGTGCATATTTTCTAATGTTGCACTTTACTTAGAATCTCTTAAATGTAGTGTTAGTTTTAAGATATATGGACTTTATGAAACTTCATAACATCTGAAGTTCATCCGAAGCTCTATTTTAGACACAAACATCTTTCCATCCAATGTAATAATTTTAGATTGTTCAAAATTCCATCCTTTGTTTGAAATTCATCTCTTCATCTAAAACCTTTCAATTGTAGAGCCTATTATCCGAAATCCTCTTGCAACTAAAAATTATTTTCAAGGCACCACCTTATTTTCTTGTTGAAATTGAATATGCCATTCTTGGAAATCATATTATTCTCCTATTTTCAACAAACACACATTCCTTTCTCCTCAAAATTTTTTCAAGAAGCCTCTTTGTCTTCCCAAGCCATGCCTATTTATCCCCCCATTCTTATCCTAAACCTATTCCTTGCTATGGTAAGAGGAAGAAGAGAGAACATGTCAGAGAGATATGAGTTTGTGAGCAAAGATAGAAAAAGCAGAATATGTGATTATTTCCATCCATTGAAGTAGAGCAAAATTGGACAAAAAAATCTTTAAGGACTCATGGATTGGAGATGAATCTTATGAAGGACTAAATGAAGTTCATAGTATTTCTAAGGCTGAAGATTAAAAGATTCAATGGATATCTACAAGAAATATTATGTTCTTTAGAAGAAACAAGAATCATCATTGTGCAAGTCCTAAGGCCTCATAATCAACACAAACCATTGCTGGAGGCAAATGAAAAGAATAAAGAAGAGAGTATAGTAGTAGCTACACCCTCCTCTTTCCCCTCACCTTCTCATCCTCAGTCAAAAGCCCCCTCTAATGTGACCTTCCCAAAAGTAATGGACACATGCCTCTAGATGCTTTCAAACTTCTTCGGAGGATTGTAATCGGGCTTCACCTCAAACTATTTTCTTCTCCACCCATACCTATCATCCATCCCATCCTTACTACACTTCTCACAATTTTATGTAATCTTTTTCTAGCACTTAAGTGCAATGAAATATTTTTTATCTGATCCTTTTTTATTATGATAAAAAGGGGGAGAAATATAGAAATAGTATAGTGAATTAGAATGCACTTATTCAGGGGGAGCTATGTAACAACTATGTATGTTTTGTTATGAATGAAATATTTTTGTTTAGTTCCCATATATGTTTATGTTTGCTACATGTTCTATCTATTTGAGAGGTAATTCACTTAGATGTTTTATTATCATAAAAAAGGAGAGATTATTAAACCAAACCTCCTTTACTTAGTTTAATTTTGATGAAGATATAATTAACTAGCTAAGTTTTGACAATGGACAAAAGCATATGATTGAATGATTAAACTACTAACCGTTATTTTTTTAAGTGTGTAACAATAAAAAATACAATCAGGAAAATAACTTGAATTAAGTGGACAATGCATAAAAGAAAATATCAAAGACAAGATCCATCAATAATCAAAGGAAGAAAACGTAAATGCTCCAAGGACATATGATCCAAGCACCTAAAGCAAAATTCATGGCTAAGGACGTGTCTGGCATCATTCATAAGCTTCCAAGTCGTTTCGGATGCTACCAAAATTAGTAAGATATATGCCTAAGTTTGGATAAAAGCAAGGGTCAAAACATACTTTAGTAGGAAAGAAACATAGTTCGAATGAAGTGAAGCTAATTTCCGGATATAAGGAAAGGTTGGACATTACGGAACTAAGTTTGGACACTGTGAAGATCTTGCTCAGAAGTAAAAGGAAGTTTAGACAAAGCAGAAGAATGAAGCTAAGATGCTGAAAGCTTAATATTATTTCAGACAAACCCAACTCATTCCAAAATTAGTTTGCATCATCCCTCTTTGTCTGAAATAGGATTAGTCCCAAGCTTCAGTCAAATGTGGATACAAGGTTCATATGTTTTGAATTATTATTTTGGATGTTGCCATCCATTTTAAGATGAAGCTGAACTTCTCACACGACCAAGTAATTCACGTCATTCTAGTCAGTACAGAAACTTCAAACAAAGTGAAGTATTTCAGATTGAGCCAAGCTAAGCAATTTCATTATCCAAAGTTATTCTATATAGCTAGAAGGGCTTATCTGAGACAAACCAAAGAAACACAAATGAAGACAGTTCATCTTGGACTCAAAGATCAAGTGGAAGGGAAGTAGTGATGTTGGATCATGAAGAGGGCAAGGGTGGCATCCAAAAATTTGGGCACCACGATGCTGGTCGATGGGCAAATTTAGTGAATAGACTTTTTAAAGCCATTCCATGTCGTTCTTTTCATTTCCATTTCGTTTTCTTCTTCCCCAAGCCATAACCTTGAAACCCAATCTTGTAAAGATGGATTTCTTGCCATTTCAGCTTGGAAACCACCTTACCTAGATAATTAATCATTGGATCTTGCATTTAGATGATGGAAGAAGGAGGAAAATGGGGTTTAGCAGTGATTCATGGATGATTGAGGTCGAATCCTTGTGCTAGGGAGGAAGCCACACTTGGATTTCATGGTAAGTACATTTCCCCTGATTAAATTTGTGGTTTTTGCCTTACTAGGGTTTTATGCTAGCCATGAATAGTGGTTTTTGGGAAAAAAGGATATGGAATCATGGGAGAAAGGCCTAATTTAGTAATTATAATATTTTTGGGCTTGTTTAAGAGTGAGAAATCCAATTTTGGATGATGACCTAATTAGTAGTTAAAATGGGCTTTTGTGTATAAAGAGTTTGAGTAGTAAATTGGTGGAATTAAAGGCTTAATTGAATTATTTTTAAGGTTATTTATGTATTAATCATGTTATATACAAGATGAATGTCATAGGAAATGAGGGTTCTTCATAGGGAATGAAGGTTATTGCTAAGAAATCATAATTTAATTAGTGCTTATCACATGTTTGATGAAATACTTCCATGAGGAAAGTTATGTGATTTACTAATCACATTGTAGCTTGAGATTGATTATGAAAGAGGCATTAATATTATGTGTTTAATACATGACTAGAAAGTGATTAAGGAGGAATCTAAGTTGGATAGCCTCGTGGTTAATGTTAGAGTGCAACTATGCACTTGAAAGGTGTATAGAATTATTGATGGACTATTAATGGTATTTAAAAAGTATAATTCATTGGATTGATATGAATCAATTAACATTGCCATTGTAAATGAATGGAATTGTTATATGTGTAGGACTACTAAACAGAATGGGAAGGCATGGAGCTCAAGAAGTTATAAGATGATTCGTTAGTAAGGTAAGTAGGCTCTTTCTTGGTAGAATATATGAATGGATGGGGATAATAATTATCCCATGTTTAGTATCCAGGCATGTATGGATGATTGGGGATAGTGGATATCCTATACTTTTCCAAATTTCCAAAGGTCGACATTTATTAGGTTTTATAAATACATTAATGTTGGAGATAATGAGTATCCCTTGGATTGCAATGATTAGTGTATCTTTTATGATATGAACATGTGATTATCGGGATAGAAGTATCTCATGTCTTTATATATAATGATAGTTATTCTTGTGTATGGATGTCTAAATTAGATGGATAATGTGACACCTTGAAATTTGAGGTACGAGTAATTTATTTCTTTAACTTGGAAACAAATAGAAAATGTGTATATAGTAGGATTTTAAAGAAATTAAGAATATAATTTGATGAACCTAGCGAAACTTGACTAATTACAGGTGGATTATGGTTGATAATTAAAGGTTATGGAGAACTAGCTGGAAAAAGTAATTGGATCACAAGTGCAAGTCCTAGTGTGCGCCGCTAGAGCATTGAGGGTGGAGCAAATTAAAATGCTCCACTAGCCATCCCAAACCCTCATTCACATTTCTAACCCTCCCATACATCCCAACTTGAGAAATTCCAAACTCCAGCGGATTTTGATGGAATTTAGTTAGGAGATCAATGACAGTACATACAATGGCTATTCAGAGTAAGGATGTAATGCCCTGCACCCCCACCCTATGCATTTTGACCATGCCATATCGGGCCAAAATGGAACACTACCATTTCCCTTCTTCTTAAAGAAAATCTTATCATATCCTCCTCATTTCCCTGATTTTAAGGGAAGCTTCCTACCTAAAATCTGGCAGTCTACTCTTTATTATGGGCATTTATACTTATTATACATGTATGAAATTAAATAAAATGTACATTTCTATAATCAAATGATAACAATTATACCTAAAACACCCACACCCATACTCACACCTTCGCCCAAGATCGGAATTGGATCATAATGGTAATGCATTTCCATGAATTAATACAAATTCATCTACAATATTATGAATAATTACTATCACATGCCATTAATTTAGTTTACATAATTTCGAATAAAATACAATCATACAAAAATACATAATGGGATTTCAAATCCCAATATTCTAGCATACCATTAAAATATTTTCTACTCTTGCTCACCAATCCTAACCCATAGTTGGAATTCTTTACTTGTCCTGTCAACATAAAAAAAGATTAAAAAGGCGTGAGTCTGGGCAACTAATTAAGTAGGTAAAATATAAAACAATAATAAAACAAAAATTAATTGTAACAACATGTTCTAACCTAGAACATATATCAAATACAACATAATTCAAATTTAAACCATAACCATAAACACATCACATTTCCATCTCATCCTGAGATGTACAACCCAAGGCAACCATACATGAGGCTCCCATGCACATTATTTCCATGCACACCCTATGCCTTTCCGGCATATAATATCATGCAGCTCCATTCCGGTACTTCACATCACATCTGCGCCACGTTGGCTCATCGTACCACAATACACAATATACAGGCGTCTCATTTAACCATATATGCCATGCAGGCACCATATATCCAACTATACCATACAAGCATAATATTATAGTTGTGCCTTCAATGCACATTACATAATTATACAAATCTATACTATTATGGAATGCTTCCCATTCCATTCATACATACAATCATATACTATATTATACCACTTACACAGTTATGGGATATCAATTATCCCATCTTTATCAGCCATTAACAATATCACATAGGGGAATTATACTTTCCTTATTAATTCATACAATAAAAACATATCAATATAACATATTATCAAATCTTAACATGGGATATACTCATCTCATCTATTCTTTCTATCAGACACTTGAGATATTTCCTATCCCTTTCATATAGACATCCATACACAAGAATAAGTATATTGTGGGATAATCTCTATACCCATTACTCACATGTCTAAATCATGGACCAATTTGACTATTGGATATTCCAAATCCTCAACATTCATTTATAACAAATATAATAAAAAATGAATTTAGGGATATGCTACCCGATCAATCTAACATGCATGCCAATGTTCACAGCCATTCACATATAAGAAATAAACATTCATGGGATACTTCATGTCCCCAATCATTCATGCATTTGTCATACTTGGCAACCACTAATTTTAAACAGCATGGGATATCCACAATCCTTCATCCAAAACACAAACATGGGATACCTACTATCCCCATCCATTCATTCAGATCAAATAGGGGGCCACCTACTTACCTTAGGCCTTTAGCTCCAAACTGCTTTTTTCTTGAACTCTGTCTTTTCATCATTCTCAGATAATCCTATATAGGACCAATGTCAGTTATAATACATCATTTATAGCCAATCTTAGGCTATAATCACCAAACATATAATAAATGTTAAATGTCAATTAACTTAGGGTTTCTTCATTATAATCATAAGAAACTTTCTTGTCCGACATATTTATCTAATATCTCACATGAATAGTATTTTAGCAACATATAAGTAACTCAATTAAGCTTTTAGGCTAGTCAATTCGTAACTTACATAGCTTATTCGCAAAAGTCCTCTTTGAACCCTAACTAGGGCATAACCCAAAACTTGATTCTACTGATCCAAATCACTCCATATATATTCTAAAACATACTAATCATGTCATTAATCATTTATCTCATGATTAATTTAATAAAATTTAGTAAATCACTAATTTTCACTATTCATAAGAACCCTAATCATGCCAAATCCGATATTTCTCAGGGCAAATCACAATAATTATTCCATTAGATCATTCCCCCATGAATTTATAAGCACATGCATCAATTTAAACCCCAAAATCCACTTTTTTCCAAAATCCTAAAACTAAAATTTGAGATTTGGTTAAGAAATCAAACTTACCATCGCTTACGAGCATAGCCATCCTTTCCAAACGAAAGACCAAGCTCCTAACTCCAAGTGGCTCCATCTATTTGGGGGAAATCCTACATTTCTTCAAATTTCTACCATTTGTTATGGTTCAAAAGGGTGAAATTTAGGTTTAACTAAAAGATCACAAGTTTTTTTAGCTAAGCAAGATAATTTCTTAGCTTAAATGGCTAAAAGTCATGTATAACAAGGCTAAGGCAAAAGGAAAGAAAGAATGGGATGAAGTAGAGAAAAGAGGACTAAATTCTCTCAAAAAAATCTGACTGTCCTAAATTTAACTCCGATCCACGTCACAGCGTCCAATTCCACACTGTGGCATGGAACACCACTGTGTTAGCAAAACTCAATCCCACGTCCTGGAATTCAATCCACATCGTGTCATGAAAAAATCTGCCCATGCGCTGCCTCATTCTTCAGTCCGACACCTCCGTGTCCTTTTTAAGTCTGCAATGTCTGCCCTATTACCCCATTTCCACCTATTTTTCTAATTTTTTTATATTTTCTTTTCCTTATTTATTTCCCATTATTTCTCCATATAATAATGTTATAATTTTCTCATTTCACATGCTCAAATAATCAGAAATCAAATCAATATTTCAATTGCATCCACTTGCAATTTGCATCATCATACTTGTACTTGTGTTAATCCCTTTCAAACCAAATTTCTTTATTAGTCAACATATAATTATTAAAATTTAACACCACAGGTATTACAAAGGAAAATGTAGGAATTGAATTGTTAGAGTAGTAAAGAAGGGAAGAAAAATTTTAAACTTTTCCAACAAGAAAGTTTTGTTGGAATTGGTGGAAGGAAGCTAAGTGGTAAGTGATTTTCTTATCTAATAAGTGTTTCTGTTAAGTAATTTTCTAGAATTATGACTTATGGGGCATGATATCCATAGAAGTGAAGTTCTAGTGTGTTAAAATTGGGGGAAAATGAAGATTTGGCCATGACTTGAGTATTATCATTATTAATTGAGAGACTACTTCAGTTAAAAACTTGAATTATTTCATTTGGTAAAGAAACCCTATACTGCTTGTGCTTAGCCATGTGAAACAAAATAATGCATATCAGTTATTTGACTAAATGATGCTAAGAATGGTATAACATGATTATTTTTTGTTTTAATTATTAAACTCTTTATTACCATGTCTCTACCCTGTCTCTAAAGGGTAAACTAAGTAACTAAATAGACCCTAGAAGGGCTAGGTTATGAACATGAGTTAGGGGTTGAGCTATTGAAGATTCATGAATTCTATGAGCATGAAAATGCTAATGAAACATGTATTGTATGTATAGAAATTATAGTCATTGATTTGGACTCACAATTGCTGTGCTAAGAGGGTGTGGTTTTTCCTATAAGGGTAAGCAAGTTCATATAGATATATTTTCTTTATGTAATTATGATAAAATGTTATGAATATGCATTTCAGTAATTAAGTGAGAAATTCATTAAATGTTATTGTATTTTGTTTATTTATGTTGGAAATGTGGTTTTTTGTATGAACCAGGTAGACTGTGTTGGCAATATGTTGAACATATGCATAGTGGTAAGACATTTTATATCTAAGTAAAATTATTCATGACATTCGGTTTAGAATTGGGAATGTTGCATTATATATAATAGTAGGTATATCATGTTTATAACAAAAACATTGAATTGGAAATGTTGCATTGTATACAATAGTAGGTATATCATGTTTATAAGGGATACATTTGACATATAGAAATTGATAGTGATTATGAGATGTAAAAGTGAATAGAAAGTTAAAAAGAATGACTTAACATGGGAATTAACGAAGTAGAGGATGGAGCAAATAGAACAATCAAACCAGGGGAGAAAATAAGGTGTATAGTTAGCAACAAATTGGGTGCCATGACACCAATGTGTAAATTGGATGGCTAGCAGCAGGTAGGGAATTGGGCTTTGTGGAGGCTAAATTTGATGCTGTGGCATCAGAATAGTAATCCCATGAATTTTTTTATTTTTATAATTTTAATGATGGAATTATTTAAGGTTTTGTATGAGATATTTATTAGAGAATTGGAGGCACTTCTTGGAGGTTTTAAGACATGAAAATAGAACATGAAAAGATTAGAATGACATGTGATTGATTTGTTCCTCATGAGGTGTAATCATTTCGGGTTGGCATGGTAGCTTGTATGGCTTGATAATGATACGCCTGGTTGGCGAGGTGGCCTATATGGCCGAATAGTGATATGCCTAGTGGACATGGTGGCCAGTATTACCGATTTGGAAATGCCTAGTTGGCATGGTGGCCTGTACGGCCAGATATGGATCTGTCAAGATTTCTATATATGATTTTGATGATAATAAAACTCTTATTAAGATAAGATATATGTGTACTTAAATGTCTAATAATCATATCATAATCATATATTAATAAATTTTAATTAGCATGAATATATAATCATGAATGTTTAATTATGCAAGCATATATCTTTTAATTAATGGTGCACTAACCTTAATAGTTATTCATTAATGCATTGATTTGTTAAATCATACTTAGCATCATATTAACTTAAGCTTTCACATTATCCACCTAAATAGAGATGTATATTATCCTTACTTTACAACATGTTAAAATCACATGTGGATAAAATATATTATGTTAATTAATTTGAAAGCTAATAACGTAGCAAGTGTTAAAAAGTTCTAAGTGCAGGATCACAATCATCTATAACAAACTGCCATAATTATTTGTTACATTTTAAAAGGGGCTAAACTAATGAAGATCATGGAAGAAGAAGAAGAAGAAGATGAAGAAGAAGAAGAAGAAGAAAGTAGAGGCTTTGAAGATAAGCAACAAGAAAGATTGCATTGTCTAAGAGAAGACTTCCACGGACAAATACAATGGAAGAAAACAAGGCTTCAAAGATGCGTTACAATGAGGTTGTCTTGTCTGTTAACCTCAAAGAGAAAACTTCCATAGACAAATGTAAGATAGAAACATTTGAAGACAAAGCCATAGTCAAAGAACATAAAGTGATTTAAAAAAGTTGAACTTCAACACTGACCAGACAAAATTTGTCTAAGATGAAGAAAGAAGAAGAAGCTCCATCAAACACTCAAACAAAGGAAGAAAGAAACTGCCACCCAGAAAATCATGCATAAAGTGAAGAAACTTTATTTGACCAGCAAAATTAGAAGAATGGATTCATCTAAGGACAAAAAGGCAAGATGAACAAACAAAGGAATGCAACTTCAAGATGAGCCAAGATAGAAAAATCAAGATTGAAGAAAGAAAGAAGTTGTAAAAAAAATCTACTTCTGATACTTGAAGAATGCAGAATAAATAAGGAACTCCACTTTGTCTGTGGATCAAATTTGTTTGTTACTTACTACAGACAAAGCAACAAATATAGTGGAAGAAGAAGTAGAAGCTGCATAGTGAGCACAGATGAATCTACTGAGACAAAGGCTACTTGGACAAATGAACTTTAATAAACAAAGTACATTCATCTGGAAACTTACAACAGACAAACCTATAGGCGAAGTGAAAAGTAACTCATCCAAGACAAAGTTAAGTAGAGTTCATCTATTGCTTACATCAGACAAATACTACACTTCGTCTATTTGAGCAAAACAAAGCAGAATTTGTCTATCACTCCCAACAGACAAATGTGGAACAAAAGAAGAACATCTCACTTCATCTATTTGTATAGACAAAGAAGCGTTTGTCAATCAACTAATTTGACTTCATCTATGCCATCCAGATTATTTACAATAGACAAAGCACATGCACAAATGATCGACTAACAAAGAAATCTCCTGGAGGAATTCAGGTAGACAAATTAGAGTTTGCCTATTGATTAGTTTGACTTCATCTACACTATTCAAAGTTCATCTGCTACTTATAATAGAAAATCATTCTTACGAAGAATTGACTGATAGACAAACTAATGGGAGAATCTATCTGCAACTTATGACAGACAAATATAGATAGAGAGAGGCCATGATTTGTTAAAGGAAAAATGATTCACGTGACTTGCATCTAAATGACAACTGCATTATGCTTTCAGTATGTAGACTCATCTTTGACACTAGGCAACAAGCGATACTACAAGCTTTCAAGCTGTGTCAAGTCAAAATGAGAAAAGACATTTCAACAATAGCTTATCTTCCTCTCTATAAAAGAACGATGATACAGTAACTCGAGACAAATCTAAAAAGGCCTAGACTTCAATGGCAGAAATCTCAATGGTTCTATTCATTTATTGTTGCTCTCATTCCTGCATTCAACGTAACCCATCTTCTCCAATGGTCAAAATATAAAGGAAGCTATTTAAGGAGAAAATGTGGAATGATTGAAAGGTGGTGAAGGAGTGCTATTAAAATGAGTAAACCTTATGCAAATCCTTCCACCCATGGCCAAGAGCTTATGGCCAAGAGCTTAAACCTTCATCTATCTTTCATAAACTTAAACTTCATATTCTTATGGCCATTAGTTTACATTATGGGAAGAGCTTTTTATTGCATAGAGCTGAAAAGAGATTAAGTCTTCTCTTGTGCTTCATTATAACACTTTGTAAAGTATATTAGTTTTCTTATTAATCTGAAAACTAGAGAGTTGTTAGTGATCTCTAGAAAATCATCAAGTTTGTTGGTGATGTTTGAAACTAGTGAGTGTACTGGTGAGCTCATGAAAACCAAAAGAGTGCTAGGAGCACTATGCTTATGCTCCCATGGAGTTAAAATCCAGAAGAGTGCTAGGAGAACTTTTGTATTTCCATTGTATGGGATATAGGGGAACTTAAGGCAAAATGAGTGTGTGCTCTTGGAAGAGTGGATGTAGGGATGGGATTCCCGAACCACTATAAAATTCATGTTATTTGTGTGTATTTGCTGTCTTGTTTTACCATTCATGCACTTTACTATTTTTATCATCCATCTTATAATACACCACACACAATCACAAAAGAGGGAATGTTTCAATAAGGGTTAAGCAATAAGTTTTTACATACCTAATTCACCCCTCCCCTCTTGGGTTAAGCCACACTATGAGACTCTATAGGATCTTCCTTGGCAGTGAGGAGGCCTGTATATGTTGGGGCTTGGCATAGATGATTGGATAGCCTGGTATTCTTGATAACTGCATAGGGTGATGGCTTGGATGGCCAGATAAGTCTAGATGACTTAGCTTCTGTGACCCACCTGAGTACCTCATTAAGTGTGTATGAAGAACCTATGATTCCTGTGGAGCAAATAGGGCAGGATGCCATGGAGGACAAGGGATACTATCATGGGCCTAGCAAGCTTCATAGTCGAGGATACAGGGAGGGACTGAGATACACTAGAAAGAGGGAAAAGGGTGTTGTCTATTCCATTGACTGACTCCTAGAGAATTATTGAAGGTGATGATAGACTAATGAAGTCTAGATATGAATGAATGAGAGTAATATAAGAATAGTGGGGTGTCAAAAATGAGTTAAGGATAAGCTAAATAGGTGATAAATGCATTATAGTAAAGGTTCATTAATGCATTATTATGAGACACTGTATGTTGTGGACTTGTATATACATGTGAATTGCTTATGATTTTAATACTTTGTTGTTTAATTACTATTTAATCATATACCTACTTATTGAGTTGCCCAAACTCACCTTGTTTTCATTGTGGTTTTTAGTTGACAGGCCTGAAGAGAAAGCCCAATGTGGGGTTGGGACTTAGGATCTAGATAGGCTATGAGTCGTGTCTATTGAGCTTTATTAATATGAAAGCTTTCCTTTTTGGGCATTTTGTGATGTATATGTAAATTGTAAATTTCTAAATTTGAGTGTGTTGTATATAAATGTGTATAATTTATTTTATGGTTGGCATGTCATTTAATAGAGTGAGTATACAATCTATCTAACTACCTCCATCATAATGCGACTGTCGATTCTAGATGGGCTGTGGGTGTGTGATGTTTAGGTTGAAATGATTTTGATATGGATTATATGTATTATATAGGTTGAATGTGTATAATGCAGGGGAGACTCTATCCGGAATTCCTCGTGATATTGCCCTAAAGTAGCCCCCAAAACTAGGGTGTTATAGAGTGGTATCAGAGTAAGGTGATTGCCTAATACCTAGAATGGTAAATGAAGGAAGTCCCAAAATTGTGATGGTTAAGGGTTATTGGATCAAAGAATACATGACATGCTTAGTATGAATTAACTACACCATAGAACCATTGGGGAATCATTAGTTTAGATAATGATATTGTAAACGTTAATCTGATGTGTTGAGTTGATCTTATAGTTTTTCATTGTTATGTATAGTTATATGATTCTGTTATGGTAAACTATGTAGTACGATATTGAAAAAGAGTAGATGAATGAAAAGCCCCTATAGTGGAAGAAGAGCCTTAAAGACAGTCTGCTCATACGTGAGCTATGGGTGTTATTATTAGAGAGGCTCAAACGAAAGCTAAAAAGGCGGAAGAATAACTTGAACAAGGTGGTGACTCTAAACCAACACCAAATGAAGTAGATAATGAAGTGGTCATTAAGCTAGAGGATATGGGGTCGGCTGCCATGGAAATAGATAGTCCAAATATGCCAGAACATAGTCAGATTGCCCCACCAACACCAGAGGTAGCGCCAAAATTGAGGAATTTTATGGTAATGATAACACAAACTCTCCAGGAATTATCACAAGAACAACAAAGGCCAGTGGAGGAGCCAACTTGGTTCACAAAACCAGTGATGGACGGAATACAGGTAAACATGTAGTAGAAATGGGTCAAACATCTGAAGACCAGCTTGGAATAGAATTAAACATGAAAGCTTTTCATAATATGAAGCTTGTAGTTTTTAAAGGGCACAAGGTATATCAAATTATAGATGAATGGATCTCCAGGATGGAGAAAGTGTACAAATATATGTGATGCCCTAAGGAACACAAAGTTCTTTCTGCAGTTTACCAATTAGAAGGTAATGCAGAATTCTGGTGGAACACAAAGACTTTAATTGTTGGTGAGGATGGAGTAGGCTTGTCATGGGTAGAGTTCAAAGAGAGAATAGTCCATTGATATGTACTAGCTACTAAAAGGGCTAGGCAGGCTACATAATTTATGACCTCGATACAAGGGAAAAAATTATGGAAGAAGTGAGCATCCCTGAAAATAGTTCGCTAGTAAAAACCAGATTGAAAAACTTTGAGAGCGGTCTTCTTCCTTCCAAAATGCCCTCCACGATTGAATGTGTGACAATATTTCAAAATGCTTTGCTATTCATCCTCAAGTAGACAGTGTCTAATGATCTAATCTGGACACATTTTAAATAGAATTGGATCATCACAAAACCAATGTTTTGCTATGGACAACAACCTCCTTTTTCCTTATGAATTGAACATAGGATTAAAAACTTCCTAACCAAATAATTAGCAATATCAGCATACCAAGGTTCACTTCCCTTTATAGAAAATAGTTGCTCATCAGGAAAAATCTCATTGATGGGAATGCTCACTTTTATCTTTCCCATCAATGAGATTTTTCCTG
>JAYJMB010061390.1:0-26376 GCA_036873735.1 Pouteria campechiana | reverse complement strand
GGGGGTGTAGGGGGTGGTTAACACACGCAAGCATAGAGTCAATCCGCTTTGCTTGAGCTTCATCATGATAATTTGACGAAATTCCATCAATCCGGGGTATTTAATATAGTATATTTACCTAGAAACATAAGAATTATTAAAAATAATTAAATTAAATTAAAAAATTATCATTTAGGACCTAGGAGTAAATATAAACCAATTAAAATTCTTATCTTGTATGCAATTCACATAAAATTATAATTGAAAAGATTACAAGTAGTATTTCCAATGAAATGTTGAGCATGGTATATAGATTATATTTCATTGAACCATTTTAAAGGCCCTAAACCAAGAGGTTCTATATGGCATATAAAATTACATTGCAATGACAAGCAACCATATCATATTGCATAGCATCAAAATAATTAAAAATCAAATTTTGACTAAATAAATAAATAATAAAAATTGTACACTCATAAAAGTGCATATACTGTGATTTTTCCAATTAATGTATTTTTTTTTGTTTTTATTCAATGATTCCCATTTTAATGCAAATGTCTTTTATGTAAAAAGAAAGTAAATTATACATTTAAAATATGATGTCCCAAGGAATGGACTGAAATACTAATTTGGGCCCGAACATGACTTGGATCCATCCACTGGGCTGGGGTTCATTGGGTTATGGGCACAACTGTCATCCCTCCTTCGACGCCTCGAGGGCAACACCCAACAGCAGATGTAAGGCGAAAACGGCTGCTTTTGCTTTTGCTTTTGTTTTTGTTTTTGCTTTTGGTGGATATTGTGATTGCGACAAGACACGTTTGACCGGTCAAAATGCGCTTTCGTTGGTTGGCAGTTCTTCCGAAAGCAAGCAGCGTGCTAGCTCTCGCTCTCTGTGGCTCAGCTTTTTTCTTTCTTGTAATTTGGAGTGGGCGCGAGACATGTGTGACCCACCACCATGTTTTGTCACATCCACCTTATCATTACCTTACCTAAATCCCAAATATACAGACGTTGGAATTAGCTGTGTAAATGAACCCGACACCCACTAAGCCAGCCCTGAAAATGGATCGGCTTGAGTTGAGAAAAATAAGGAGCCCGATTTATATAAGTAGGGTTGAACTTGACCCAATTTCTAAAACAAGGTTGGTATGGGTGGGGGTTTGGCAACCCAAATCTAATCCGACCAAATTATATATATATATATATATTATTCCCTTTTATATCACAACTTTTAACTCTTTATCCCTTCCTACTGCTATACATATATAAGTAATATTATGTTATATAATTGTAATTTAAAATAAAATTTGAAAACTAATTGTAATCATGAAAATATGAATAGTAGTTTAGATTTTATTTTAAAAAAAAATTTAGTGTATTTGGATACTCTCGACTAAATCTAGTTTTGTAATTGAGATTAGTTCAATGATTGAGATAAGGAGTTTTGGAAATATATAAGTTTTATTTTTTTCTTTTCAAATTATGAATATTGCTAATTTAATCATGATTTTTTCTAGAATGGCATAGATGATATAAATGAGCATTTTTGATATGAAAACATGACAAATTCTTGTAGAAATAATATTTCAATGATATTGAAATTAATTTTTTTATTTTAGTTACTGTAAAATATTTATTTAAAATAAATTTAAAATACAAATTAATGAAGTTCAAAATATTAACTTAATTTTTTAATCATACTTGTCAAACCAAAACTAACATGATATTCTTAAGGTTAGTTTAGGATTGGATTAAAGTTTTAAAAATAGAATTAAGATTAAGATTAGCTTATAACCCGAGTCAATCTGAACCAATTTACACTGCTAGTTAGAATTTCCATTTCTTCTCCATTTCTTCTTTAACCGATCGGATTAGATAGTGGATTATTTCAGAATAAAGAAAAGAAAAGAAAAGATGATATATTAATCTAGCCAGGCCCTGAATAGCTCGCTCGATTTCAGAGCTTGATGCTGTCGAACCACCCAGCTTTATGCTTCTTTCAACCTTGCTGGCCAGTCTAATATCGACTAATGCAAAAGATACGACATATATCCCCTCGAATGCAAAAGCGGGGAAAAGAGAAAAGTGGGCCACATAGCATGAGTCATGTGTTCAACATGTTTTCAATTGGTAGGGCATGCTGGTCTCTTTTATGGCACCCCATCATTCGCCACACCTTCTTTAGCAAGTTCTACATCCACCTGATCTACGCATCACAGACGGTGCATCTCCATCACATGTCAAACTTGGGGCCTCCACTCCACATGCATGTCGGATATTATGCCAAATTGCATAATGACCATAGGATGTGGAGATTATACTTTTTATTAAATACATAAAAATAGTACCATGTGCAAAAAGTCATGATATAAAAATATTTCGATACCTGGGTGTTATTAGGGAACTCTAACACAATACTTGTCATTCAACTGGCATCATGTCATGTCAGATTCCTGTGGCATGGGATACCTCTTTCGGCTTCTACGTAGTCTAGTGAAATAAGAACTGCATATGCTCATTTGCAGGAATCCGCATACAACTTATATACAGGTTACTATGTACATATCCTGATTATGCACCAAAGATGAGGTATGCACTTATAGAATATGCACCCTTAGAGCATAAGCATTGGAGTATATATCCTCTCAAAGAATCTAATTTACTGAGTTCAGCATTGGAGTATTTATGCTGTAATACCCCAACGTCCTTTAACAAATTTTTAGTCTTGCAAAATCCTCAATAAGATTCTCTTAGAAGCCACATCAATACTCAGTTTGGGGACAACTAAAACTAGTATTAAGTTTTACCAACATCATAATAAATTTATTAATAGTAAAATTTAATATTATTATAATTTTAAAATATTTTAAAAATCAATAAAATAGTATTCTTAAAAGTAAACTATATCATAAAATTTAAATGTGGGACCAAAAATCACACAGTTGAATAAAGTTGCACGAGCTATGGTAAACCACGTTATGATGGAGAAGCGCCCAACTGGCGCTGGCGGAAGAAAGGGAGCAAAAAAGCTGTGGCGAGCGATTCTACCTATCTGCACTGAACAATGTCATCTCTTTTATTATATTTTTTAATTATTTACCTTTTTATTAAATAATTATTTATTTTATGAATAATGTCATCCGGTTTTCCGTAACATAAATAATTACATAGGAATGAAAACATAAAATAAAATAAAATAAAAATAATGTAATATAAATAATGATGTTGGCATTAAAGTAAATAAATAACATATATATTTAATAAATAATAGATAATGATTTAAAAATGAGTTTTTAGGACTGTTACATTTGGTGATAATTTTTTTCAAAAATTCAATTTTAATTTTGTTCACTCATATTATTTTTGACGCTGTACTGCTTATCCCTCCTCCGCACATGTGGTAGTCGCCATTTGTGCACACGCGCGAGAGGTGCCCGAGCTGTCGTCTCCCGCTCTTTTCCTTGAGCATACCTTTAGAGATTCCTCCTCCCCATGTTATAATGCTGCTTTCGCGTCTTTTTAGCTCTCTCTCCGTTGATTTAGCTGTCATCCCCTTGTCCGTCGCACCGTATCTTCCTTCCGAAAGTCGACGCCGGCCACCGCCATTGCCACCATTGCCGCATCGTCGTCGTCGTTCTTCTCTCCTGCTCGCCAGCTCTCGGCGACGGACTCACACCAATCGTTCTCCTCTTTGCAGTCCGTCGCAGCTGCTTCAGAGCATTTCGTTTTTCTCTCTGTCTATCGAACGATCCTCTGCCGACTCACAAGACTTCGTATTTCTCTATCCCATCCGTCGCCGTGTTCCTGATCGTTCGGTGTGTCTACTTTCTTCACTTCTCATGTGTCGGTTTTATTTGCTGAAATGGGGACGAAATATGGCTTCTTTTTCTTCTTTTCTTGAAGCATTTCTTTGGCATTCCCCCTTTTCCCCCTTATTTTTCAATTTTGTATAAAATGAATGATTTTAACATTTTTTTTTGTAAAAAAGTTGTTTTTTTTCCGTTTAAGCTCTTGGTTTTTCTTCTCTATATTTTCTGCCCTTTTGAGACTCTGTTTTTCTTTTCTTTTTTTATGGTGTTCCGCTTCTTGTAATTTGGTTTTTCTCCCCCTCGTTTTGTTGATAATATCTGGACGTTTCTTTGATTCGATGAGTTTTGAAAGCCCGTTTTGTTAGCTTGTGTTGAATCTCTCTGCATTTCTCAACTTCTTTATTGTTTTTTCTTCAAATTTTTTTTTTCCTGGTTGCTGATTTCTGTTT
Organism: Pouteria campechiana; assembly: GCA_036873735.1. Lineage (NCBI taxonomy): Eukaryota > Viridiplantae > Streptophyta > Magnoliopsida > Ericales > Sapotaceae > Pouteria > Pouteria campechiana. Next base: position 22,136 of record JAYJMB010061390.1, on the reverse strand, counting down.
TTTTAGTTGTTGCAGATTGCTGATCAGAGAGGGCTGGATGAGGTAATTACAGTTAAGGCATCTGCACATCGGAGTTTGGATGGATTTGCCAAGTCATCACACGTTGTATGCGGATCCTCACCTGGGGCGTTCCAATCGGCGAATAATGGAAGCTCAGGGCCAGTCCAAAAGAGTCTATCAAGTTTGGAAAGGAAGCAATGTAAACTTTTTCTGTAATTCTTCAATCGTTTCTCACATTTTTTTTATATGATGCATGATCTTTTCTTGCCAATCAGAATGCCAGTCCCAGAATAGTACTCTGTATTTGTATGATGATTCAGACAAGTGGCCAGATGGACGATAGCTGTTGATTTGGTTTATCAGTTAACTCCAATGTTCATTATCAAGTAATCACGATTGTCCCATGATTGCACTATGAGAGCCTATGAGGCCATTGGAAATTCCTGAGACATGCTGGGAAAGGGGCCTTGAACTTGTTGGATTGCGGGATTGTGGGAAAGCTTCAGCGTGGCTTAGTAATTATCCTAGATTTGTCAATCACCTGCACAGATGGTATGATTATTTTATGGAGGAGATTCTAATTCATGGTCTGCCACCATTTAAAAGTGTAGCTCAACCAAGTTCAGAGAATCCTTAGAGCAGGATTGCAAGGCTGTGTAGGCCATGGTGTTTGTGTTGTACTTGGTGTTTAGGGAGTTTTAAGTTTATTATTCCTTTTTATTCTCTCAGATGCATTATATGTTTCTCTGGCCAAACTTTCAACAGCTTAGATAATGTGAATGACTAAAAGAAATTATGGAATCTTGAAGGAACTCATGTTTGCACCATCCCTGTATCTGTGAAGAAACGTATATGGCTGTGGAAAACCCAGAATTTACCAAATATCACATGGCTGTGTGATAGAGTTGCATGCAATTGGTGGGCATATAAGTGGCCACAACTGAGATTTGGTGAAGGGTGTCATAGTTAGATATCTGAGGCCCACTTGTTGAAAATTAGAAATCAATGAAAGTGCCAATGGACAGTAGAGTGCAGTTTCTGAATTGATTTTGATTAATTTTTTGCGATCTGTCATACCGGAAGCAGCACGTATGGCAAGTTTAAACTAGACAAAAGTTCAGTGGTGAATATTTATGCTGTAATCTAGAGCCAATGGGATTTGTTACATATTGTAAATCTTTCCAGATGGTACACAAAAGCTAAGATGGAAATACTAAAATTTGAAGTGCCACTTTGATTTGGTGTTTGAATTTCAATATCAATGATATTTATATATTTAAACAATGTTCTCCTTACTTTGTCCTTTCTCATTAGGGCTATATTGATATGTGTGTTGTTTATGACAGCTTTGCGATTTCAATTTTATAGGCTTTTTTTTTTGGGGGGGGGGGGTTACCTTGCCACCTAGATGGAGTAAACTACCAGGAGCTCAGAACCCCTCAAAGCAGGCAAGAGATCTTTCAAGAAGATGAATGGAAATTTGTTGATTCTTTCATCTGCTAATTCATTCCAATAAGCGTATTTTGTGAGGTGTCTATTCCATCAAGATGGCTTATTTATGAATTATTTGTGCCTAAATTTGCATGGGTCTCATCAATAATATAATTTGTTTATCATTTGTGGCCCAGCTCCGTGTGTAGGTTCTCCATCTAGCTAGGCGTTCCATCCATGCCCACCAATTTATAATGTAATTCGTCCTTTGCTGTGTGTGTCGTACTTCACACAGTGGCAATTCTCAGCATCATCCATGACATAAGACCTATCTTTAAAACCCACTTTTGCTAAGTACATGAATCAAACTTGAATTGATCACAATCCTTGAAATGGAAAGAAATTTTGTTGCAGTTTGTTTAACAGATTATTCACTTCACATGCACAATATTGGTTTCTATGTATCTTAGAAAATTTCAAGTCCACTTACCTTTTCTGCAGGTTGTGTAGAAAGTTGCTATTTGTCCTCTGAGTATGTCACAATCTTCTTGGACTTCTATTTTCTGCCACTCAATTTGTAGTTTGAGTAGGAATGAAAGTCAGTTGACTGTTTGTTGAATACTTTGCAGGTATTCTTACTGGGTGGCAGGCTCATTTTTGGTCCAGATGTTAGATCTTTGATACTCACAGTGTCTCTAATAGTAGTTCCAGTGATCCTTTTTGTTTCTTTTGATAGTAGAATGCTTGTCCATGAATTTGATCATGACATTGGGAAGCTCATAACAGCTATTCCAGTTGTCTTCATGATATATGTGAGTTCTTTCATCTTTGTTCACCACTGTCCATGTACTTATTGATTGGTCTTAAGTTTTATTAGTGCGATGATTTGCTTCGCTGCAGTTGTCTTGTTATTCTTTATTTTTCATAGCTATAGAATTATGCACTAAGGTACTTCTAGTTGTCATTCCAATGTCATCTTTGATTGAATTGATTTTCAAGGGATAGTCAATTTCAGAAGCCCTTGGAAGCTTATAGAAGTCACCATAAGCTTCTGATTTTCATGTGTTATGCTTGATCTCTTAGACTTCTAGAACAGAATGGCTCACAATTTTCACTGGTAGCTTTATACCTTTAAAAATACTGGTTGTATTTGTTAAGATATACTTTCTGGAATGGAAAAAAAGAATCAGCACCACAATATCCATGTTATAAGGTGAATTTTACCTACTAGCAGTTTTGCATGTAGTAAAGATGATTATGGCCCAATCATCTTTAGACCATCCTGTTATGCACACATAGTTACCAAATGCAGGGTTTTTCTTCCCTGTGCCTACTTAACTGGCATTGCTGGAGGAGTTAGTGTGATTGATGCTTGATGAGCTTGTTGAAGCTGTTAGCCTGATTGATGCTCAATGAGCCTGATGAAGTAGTTAGTATCATTGATGCTCAATGAGCCTGATTAAGTAGTTAGTATGATTGATGCTCAATGAACCTGTTGAAGCAAAATGAGATCTCATTATTTATTGGAAACCAGTAAGAAGGATGACGAGGCATGAGGGATCTAACAAGTGACATTTTTTGAGTAACAAATCAAGCAATTTTAAAGATGAAAACCTATATAATTTTATAATGGAATCTTGTATAAAATTAGAACATAAAAGGAGGATAGGGGAAATTCAGTCCTGTCACTGCCTAAACCTCATAAAAAGCATGTTGGAAAAACCCTGGTAAAATATAAAGTGTTATTCAGATTTCAAAAGTTACTAATTTAAAGTAGCTTTTGTTTAAAACTGATAGAAATGAAACATTTTCTTTAACAATACTTCCATGCATGTGAACTAATTAAAAGATCTACTTTTGCATGTCCTTAACATCCTTTTCATTGACGAATTTTCTATTTGATGCTTTTATTGCATTTGGCGACAGATTCTTTGCATCCTCTTTGTCACTTCCGGACGAGATCCAGGCATTATCCCTCGTAATAGGCATCCTCCTGAACCAGAAGATGATGGTGATACATCTGGTTTATCGGTTGACTGGGCAGGAAATCATGGTGCTACCTCAAACATACCACCTACAAAGGATGTCCTTGTCAATGGAATGGTGGTCAAAGTCAAGTACTGTCACACATGCATGCTATACAGGCCTCCTAGATGCTCGCATTGCTCTATCTGCAACAACTGTGTGGAGCGTTTTGATCATCACTGCCCCTGGGTAGGGCAGTGCATTGGCAAGGTATACCCCCCTTTCCTAACATTATGCTTTTGTACTACATTATTTCTTATTGCATCATATTTTTGTATTGGTTTCATTCAGGCGTTTTGTAGAAATGATTAACAAGATGATAACCAGTTGCAAAGAGGTGTCTAACCTACAGTGAATGCCAAGCATCTGATTAGCATTATTATTCATTACAATGTTTGTGATATCAAAAAGCTCGTTGCATCCCCCATCTTACTTTTAATTGTGAAAATCTCTTTAGTAGTTTGGGGGTATTTTCTCTGTGCATTTTATCACCAGAAATCTTGGATGTATACCCTGTTTTTTGAATGGCAAATATCACATGGCTTAAGGCTTGCTTGCACTCCAGACTTCTTTACTCTTGTCAAAGACTGGGTTATCTCCAATGGTTGTAAAAGACATTGCAATTTTGAATGAAGAATATGTAGTTTGGCTTATAAGATGGCAGGTTATCATATTGATGCCCTGTTTGCAGAATCTCATTGGTTTCATTTCCTCATTTCATTTGTTAAACATCAACTTATTGTGTTGCTAGAAATGACCTACATCCTAACCCCAATACCCCATATGCCTGTGCTTATAATTCATGCATCTGTATCAGTTCCTTGGTTTATCGCTCACTGGACAACCATTGTGGTTTTCACCATGTAATTGCTTTGAATTATTCTGCATATATTAAAGTTCAGTGGCTCATCTTGTTTGTTCAATTTTCTATATGATCCTTGGCTAAGGACAATTGCAACATAAAGAGTTATCACTATTTAAAGATGGGAAATGATTTTACAAGCTAGAAAACCAGTTTGTTGAGTGCTAGCATGGATCAATCATGATCTCAAATGTAGCAATTTCAGACATTTTCCTAGTAAAACATGGACCATTGTTGTATTTCGCTCTATGGGTTGCATGTGTCGTTTCAATTTACTTGTTCAGGAAATATTTGTAGCATGCTTCTTCTATAATAGAGCCCTAGGTGCAAATGGTCTGAACTCTGGGCCTCTCTTGACTTGAACATGCCTTGAGTTACCCAGATTGACAGTCATATGATTCCTATTAATCACCCTTCAAAGAAACATCTATAATTCCTATTAATTTGTTTGCATCCATTGCTAAATTCCTGTCAATTTTTTGACATCCGTAATTATACACCTAATATTGAGTTCATGGCATAATATTTGAGGTACTTTGTTTTTTTTTTTCGTGTGTAGAGGAACTACCGATTCTTTTTCATGTTCGTGTCTTCCACAACTTTGTTGTGCCTTTATGTCTTTGCCTTCTGCTGGGTAAATGTCAAGAAAATCATGGATGCTTATGAATGCAATCTTTGGAGGGCATTTCTGAAGTCTCCCATGTCAGCCATTTTAATCGTATACACATTCATAGCAGCTTGGTTTGTGGGAGGGCTGACGGCATTTCACCTGTATTTAATCTCCACCAACCAGGTTCATTTCTTCCCCTTAAATTACCTTTTCTGATTTAATACATGGATAAATTTCTTCATTTAGACTTCTAAAGATAATTCTGTTCTTTGTTTTCAACTTGATTTTTGGAATCCTAAATTCTACTCAGAGATGCCAACATGACGTGGGGGAAATCTAGGTTGCTCACCAGGTGGGCACCAGTTCCCTACGTGGCTTTGGCTAGAAAATAAATTTAGTTTGGTCAAATAAGTTGGTGAGTCGTGCCACAAATTTTTCCTCATAAATATGAACTATTAATTTGAAAGAAGAATATAAAAAAGATGATTGATACATTCGGCCCAAAATATGGCTAGTGGTGCAAATCAGGTCGGTTCATACCGGGCTGGGGTTATCCCAACCTTGACCCGAACTTCTATCAAACGCTTCATATATGGCGGGTTGGGTTGGTCTTGTCCCAACCCTACATATATAGTGGGTTAGGTTGGCATCGTCTCAACCCTAACTCTACCTTTTAATATCTATGGAATATATAATATAAATTTATAACATTTTCTCAAATATCTATTTATTCCTAAAATCAATATTCAAATACCTATATATGAACTAATCAAGAAACAAACAACTATAAGATCTAAAATGTTGAAATCCATTCTACATTTTCCAAACCCAAACTCACATTCACATCATTATCACTTTCCATTCCAATAAATAATAGACCTTCACAATTCCTCCAATAAAATTCTTTTTTGTAAAGGAAGATGGGCACAATGGTGGTAACTATAGAATGGGATAGGGTACTTGGGGGAGAATGAGAGATGTATCTTTTTTTAATATTTATTAATATTGCGGGTCGGGTCGGTTTTTCCCTTATTGACCAAACCCAACCTACTCAGCCAAAATAGTTGTCCGACCCAATACCAAATATGGGTCACTTTTGGGTTCGGATCGACCTGCCCCAATTTGCAACCCTCAATATGGCTTTTCCCAATGGTCCCTTGTTTTGATTTTTGAACCATTACTTGATGAAATGGGCCAAAAATATTGATTTGGGTCTCTCAAATGTAGCCACTAGATGGTCTGGATTAGTCCACATGATTCTCCTCGCTAATCAGCAGTTCAAATTAATGATCATGATGTCCTCCAAATCTGATTTTTCTTTCTTGCCCTTTGAGGTGAGGGGAATTGGTGGCATGGATTTCATGTGCGAGGGGAATATTTTTTGGCCAATTTGAAACTACAGCCTTATTACGCTGGTGTCTCAATACATTCAGTGAACTCTGGCAATAGAAAATAAGCAGCATAATAAATAGGTCTATTCAACATGTCATGCACCCACAAGAAAGATAACTGTTTACTGCTAGAAGCTTTTGTAAGCTCACAAAGTTTTACAAGTTTGTTGGTGCACAATGCCATCATATTTTGCCTTCTCTCTGACACATTGCCACTACGCTATCTTTTCTGTTTTTATGTAGACAACCTATGAAAATTTCCGATTTCGGTACGATGGAAAAGCAAATCCTCATGACCGTGGCTGTGCCCAAAATATCAAAGAGATTTTCTGCTCAAGGATCCCAAGTTCTAAGAATGACTTCCATGCGAAGTTGAAAGAGGATCTGGCCTCGATATCAATGTCGTCCTTCGCTACTTCTCTCCCTCGAGGCCATGTTCTTAGCCCAGAGATTGCCAAGGCAACCTTAGACATAGAGTCAGGAGGGAAGCGGCAGCCTGTGGCTGCAGAGGAGTTTGAGGATATACAGAATCAGATAGGAATGGAGAGATCCAGGAGCCAAGCTAGAAACTCGAGCTGGGTCCAGAAAGTTAATTGGGAAATCACACCCGATGTGCCAACATTGCCCACTGATTTTGGAATGGAGCATGAGGCTTTCACAGAGAGGGAGAAGATAAGCCATTGAAATGGTACATTGAGGTCTTATGTCTAATATCCTCCAAGATGGTACATTGAGGTCTTATGTCTAATATCCGCCAAGATAGTTATCTGATCTTGCTAACAGAGGATAGTGGCAAACATTGTTCGGGCATCAAGAGCAGAGAATGCAAATTATCATGAGATGCCACAGGGACGCGGCACAAGACATGCTGTTCTAGACTGTTTTTAGTGTTTGCTGGGAAACACACTGTACATGTTGAAAGGAGGGAGAGTGTATTTGAACTGGTTTGTTGTGCTTTATATGGGTTTGGGTTGTACTTGGACGTTTGCATCAAATTAGAAACAGCAGGAATATAGCCCACTTGCATATTGATAGCAAGTGTTGTTGAAGAGATGGTGTGCGTGTCTTTAGGCTTGTTATCTGTTCATAAGGAATTGACATCAGTTAGTGAGAATTGGAAAATTCTGAATGAGACTTAATTTTTGGAGCAATTGTTCTGTCCCTCTTTATGCATGTCATAGATATTTGAAGAGGCATCTAGGAGATTTCTCTCTTTTAATGGAGGTAATGCTGTGTGAATCTCACCCTCTTTAGACCCCGCATTAGTGAGAACCTCATGCACTGAGTATTCCAAAATCTCTTTTAATGCATGGCATTAGGTGTGCTTTATTTATTTATGTATGTATTTATTTTGTTGTCCTCTTCTTTTGTATTGTACAACAATCGACCCTGTTATTTTCTGCTGATTTAACATCTGCATGATGTTCAAGCGCCGCATCAAAAAGATCTGAGGCTTGAAAATGGAAAATCCAACCATCAGGCGACAACGATGGAAACGCTCTTGCTCATTGACATCGTTTGTGGGATTTCTTTACCAACTGATTGATCAGCAGTCTCTGACATTGACATTTGTTACGTCATGTTCATTTCATTTGGAATGTTGTCATTGCTGAGGGTAGCTAAGAAGGAATACATCTAGGGCTGCAACTCAGGTTTTTCGGGAAGGGGTTGAGGTCAATCCTAATCCTAACTGAAGGTCGAAAACTTCAACCTTAACCCTAATTTTAAAACTTCAATCTTAACCCAAATCCAGTAGGTTGAGTTCGAGTTGAATTCGGGTTATGTGAATAAGTAAAAAAGTGACTATTTATTTTCAACATTCAACAACATTCAAATAAATTGATTAATCACATACTTAAAATTTACATATCAAATATTAAACTAGAGTTTCAAATTCAAATAAGATAATACGTTCATCAAGTAGCTAAATAAAATACAAGTTCAAATAACACTTAATTAGGTCCAAGGCCTTGAAATAAGTTATTTAAACATTCTTTATGCATCATCCTTCCGTGTTTTGGCATTCTCCAATCAAAGATCATTTTTTCTTAAAAAAATGATAATTAAATTCGTTACTTTAAGATGCAAAATATTTAAAGACAAAATGAAATATATAAATAGTACCTTTTGCAATAGAAAATAATTATCTTTGCTAAAATAATCAAGCCAATGGATTGCAACAAACCTAGAGTTGAGATTGACTAGTAGTTGTAGTGCTAGGTTTAACATTCATCTTACTTTTTGAAAAGTAATCACATAAGTTATGATCTATCATAAATAAGAAAGAAATGTTTTTGCAAGTTAAATAAAGTAATATAATATTACCTATTTCAACTTGCATAATATTTGTTAGATGGTCATCTTCTTCAGTCTGTTTTAGCATTCATCTTAGCCAATCTTGAGAACAAATCAAATTTCAAGAAGACTTGGTGTCAGTGAACTTCAATACTGATCGAGAACACATCCTCCAATATTATATGCAAATTCTGAAGCAATAGTAGAAACAAGAATAGCTAGCATATCTCTGACTACACAAGATAATATTCGATAATTAGAAGCAATTGACCATGCAAAAATATCTAAATCTCTTTCATCTTCCTCTAACCCTTCATCAAAATATTGATTTACTTCGGTTATGAGATCTACAGTTTGCTTATCATGCTTCCATGACTTAAAATTTTTCTTTTTCCCAAGTGAGGTGGTTTTCTGCTCTCTTGTATTTTTACTTCCTTCACTTGTTGTTGAGCCCATAGTAGACATAGTAGAAGAATGCCATAACCGTGCTTGATATGTTTTAAAAAGCTTTACCAAAGCATCCCTTACTTTCTTAGTAATCTCTTGTATTTCACTTGGCTTAAAATATCTTGAATAACAAAATTTTACTTATGCTAATTTATAACATAAATTCAACACAAGAGCAATCACTAACAACATATTTATCTTTTCAACAAAACTCTAATACTTGTCAAACTTTGCTCTCATTCTAATACATATGTTATGAAGGTGAAAATCTCCTTCATCTATGGTATCATATAAAAGTGTCTGAATTTTATCAATCTCATGAAAGTATTAATTTGTAGTAAGATAAGAAGAACCAGATAAAATACTAGTTACATCATAAAAACTTTCCAAAAACTTATGCAAAACTTTGAAATTTTTTCAATCATTATATCTTGGAAGATCTTCAAGTTGGAAGCGAGGATCGACCTCTTCCAATTTTTCAAAAGCCTTATCATATTTCAAAGCACTTATATTAAAAAAGTAAAATTCCATCACGTCGATACATCCAAATATAAGGAGTTGGTGATTGGAGTTTTTACACTATCATAACATTCTTCAAATTTTTGTTGTCTTGCAGGAGAACTTCTTACATACTTGACACAATTACAAATGCGAATAATGGACTCTTTCACTTCATGTATACCATCCATAACAATTAGATTTACTATGTTCATCGAACATGAAAATGCTTTCTATCTACCAATAAGCAATTATTTTTTGTCAATTTCTTAATCAAATTTATCACAACCATATCATTAGAACTAACAATATCAATTATAATAGTGCAAATCTAATTGATCTTTCACTTTGTTAAACATTGATCAATCATATTGGCAGTATTATCGCCCGTGTATGGTGAAAGAAGAAGACAAAAATTAATAATTTCCTTTTGCAACTTCCAATTTGTGTCTATATACTGTGTAGTAAGACACAAATACCTAACATTTTGAATTGAAGTCTATATATCTGTAGTCAGACATACACAGACACACACACATATACACACTAAATCTTATTTTTCAGAACATCTTCTAACTTTTTTTGCTTTGTTCTGTATATCTGAAGAAAAAATTTTACAATTGTGGTTCTTAATATATGCTTCAATCGTGATCGCACTTCCTCAACATAATCCTTAAATCCTTTCTTTTTCAACAAATTTAAATGATAATTCATCTATAATAATTATCTGTGCCACTGCTTGCCTACATATTTCTTTATCAAATTTTTAATTAAAGATAGAAGCATTGCCACCATCAGCTTGTGCTTGTGAAAATGATAATAATTATTGTGCCTTGAGAGTTGACTGATACCAATTTTGCTTGGACACTTAATTTGTCTTTATAATACTTACATACCCCCAAAGCCAACTTCTCTTATTCATCTAACACCCTATAATAATGCTCTTAAACATGTAATTTTGGTACATATTCTTTTTTCCTTCCTTTAGGAGCTTGACCATCGGAGGTTACTGTGAGGTCAACTATATTTAATTCCATGGTTGGATTTCCAGTTGCATTTGCTTCATTCATATCTCCGTCCATATTTAGAGTAAATGTTAATTCAAAATTTTAACACAACAATTTTACACAAATAAATAAAATGATAAAATGTATTTAAAAACTACATGCGCAAATGTTGGGATGGATGAAATTCAGGGGAGCAGAATTTGGATCAACGGCTCAGACAGCGGGAGGTCTTCACGCAATGTCGAGTGATGAACTCATAAAAGCCAGATGGGCATTCTCTTATGCACGGTTTCTATCCAAGTGAAGATGAAACCGTGATAGGAATGGAAGCCTGTGAGCATCTTGGCCGTGGGCAGCTCTGTCAAGTTCTTCCTCGACATTGATGTGAACCTCGTGACCTGAATTGCAGCCAATTTAAAGCCAGAAATAATATCTCCTTTTGTGAGTCATACATACACAACTTGTATACCATAAGAATGCTCCAATCGAAATTGCCGACGCCTATTAATGAACATGTTCCCAATCAAAATGTCTAATAAGCTTTATTAGATATATGAGGACTTCTTCCAAGCATTCACATTCATTTTAAGATAAAGAGGAACCACAGAAACGTTTTTGTGCAGATATATGTGAAAATGTCTTTCCCTCTCTTCGTAGTAGCGACATTGATCATGTCCCTCTTGCTCAAGGCATCCAACGGCTAGCTGAGTGCCACATTTTACTTGAGTATCTGCCCGGATGTATCCAACATTGAGCGTGGCTTTATCCAAATGTACTGCAGGCGGATAAGTGGATCGGGACCAGCCGAGTTCGACTTCATTTCCATAATTGCTTCGTCCAAATGGAGTTGCTGCTTGAATTGGGCCCACATAACAGAGTCATGGTCGACCCGTGCAAGGTACATGGTGTATGAATGAGATGGTTTTATGGATACTTATTAGCATAGTGACATGTGTATTCGACATGTGTCATGGGTAATTGAAGGAAATGGAACAAGTTGCAGCATCGTTGGCAGCATTCCAACTTAACCAAGAGACTTGTCCACCTGTGGACAGTATTAAGGGACAGTCGTTGCTGGTTGACGCCTGTGCAAGCTGTTTGAGTTTGGAAAGATGACATCTGGCCAATCTAGCATGGGCAAGGTGCGGATTTCTTTGAGGGCCAGAGAGACAATTTCCCTTGGAAGAGAATTACTGGAGACAATTAAAATCACCATTTTCAAACCGAAAACGTTTGGAAAACGCAGCTATCTATGATTATCTCTGCAATAGATGGAGTTGTTGCTGAAGTTGAGCCCGCATAACAGTGATGCGTCTGCACTCTAAGCGAAGCAGCCGGATTCATTCTTCGTCCACACAACTGGCAGATCTGTCTGCTGGACAAATGTTTTACCCTCGCAAACGAGATGAATATTATTCTCTAGGCAACGCCTTTACCTGCACATGTGAGACCTCCCCCCTCAACCCGTGCAAGCAAGGCAGCGACGAGAGGTCTCCTGCCCATGCACTGGATGCAGTTTTGTCCGTCGGATTCAGACTTTACCAGTGCAAGTGGAGACATTTTTGCTGTGCTGTTGATGTGGCCGTGCAGTGTGCAGATGAGCTAGAAAGCCAACCCGTGCAGTTGAGCCTGCACCTAAATGGGGCAGGTTACCTGCGCAGTTGAGATGCATGCCAATGAAAGCAATGTTGTTGGTAGCAGATGGACAGCCTTATTTCAATTGTGGGTTAGAGAGATGTGCAAATTATTCTCCACTATTCAGCATCATTTCAAAAAAAAAAAAAAAATGGACAAGAAGTGTATGGTTTACACGGATGAAAACAACCTTATTTTCTTGGTTGTGCCAACAATCTCAGGATGTGTGATCAATGTGCATTTTCATGGATGGTAGCTAAGTGACCAGAGCTGTCCAAATCACTCTGGACATATTTTTGTGAAGATGAAATTAATGATATATAACAAGGCTCACGTACATGAGAGAGAGGTAATGTCACTTACATTTTCAGCCGTACAGATTAATTCCAAATAATGGAGCATACATGAAGGGTGGAAAAAGTTGTATTGTCAAAATTTATTTTGTGCAAGTTATCAATGTGTTGCTTAAATTAATTGCATGATACCCATATTGGACATGCATGCAACTAATTAGGTTTCATAAATTGGCAATCCACACTTATAAAAACATTTTAATTAACATATTTGGAATGACCAAAAGTGCAAGTGGAGTGGAGCAACCCTAAATTGCCCTAAGTGGTGAAGGCAGGCCTCATTTCCAAGAATGCACCCATTGGTGAAGGTACACATCCCCAAATTGCCCTCAATGGTGAAGGCAAGCTTTATTTCCAAGAATGCCTCCATGGGAAAAGGTGAACATCCTCAAATTGCCCTCAATGGTGAAGGCAAGCCTTATTTCCAAGAATGCTCCCATTGGTGAAGGTGAGCATTCCCCAAATGCCATCAATGGTAAAGGCAAGCTTCATTTCCAAGAATGCCCCCATGGGAAAAGGCGGACATTCCCAAATTGCCCTAAATGGTGAAGGTAAGCTTCATTTTCAAGAATGCACCCATTAGTGAAGGTAAGCATTCCCAAAATGCCATCAATGGTGAAGGCTAGCATCATTTCCAAGAATGCCCCATAAGAGAAGTTGGGCATCCCTAGATTGCCCTCAATGGTGAAGGTAAGTCTCATTTTAAGAATGCCTACAATGGAGAAGGTGAGCTTTATACCCCCAATGGTGAAGGTAAGTCTCATTTCTAAGAATGCCCCCATTGGTGAAGGTGAACATTTCCAAAATGCCCTCAATGGTGAAGGCAAACCTTATTTCCAAGAATGCCCCAATAGGAAAAGGTGGGCATTCTCAAATTGCCCTCAATGGTGAAGGTAAGTCTCATTTTCTAAATTGTCCTCATAGGAATAGGTAAACATTCCTAAACTGCCCCTAGAGGTGAAGGCAGACTCTAAGCCTATAAATACCCCTTCATCTCTTACATGATATAGAACTTTCCCTAGCTAAAGGTTGAGGATTCTCCAAGAGGTAGGTGCCTCCCCTGAAAAAGGCCACTGATTATTTCTCTGGTGCCAGAGGGCACTCTGTCATGACTTCATCATGGTACACATGTGGGTCTCACCCATGCTGTGGTAATGGTGGATCTTATATGATTAATGAACAATATGATAATGCCAGATCGAACATTTAAAATACAATAAAACCTACTTAAACACTAATTAGACCCTATAATCAGGGAGATGATGACATTGTCTTAAATTAATTAAGAATAATCATTAGCATTAATTACTATTATTAATACTAATCATGATTAGGCTTAATTACTTCAAAGTATAATTAGGCTTAATTCATGCAACTTGACTCTACGATCTTTCACAGGTTAAAAGCAATGATCTCCTACTTTCAGATTTTCATGAGATGTTAGAAAACGTCACCCATCTAATCACTTAAAAGCCTAAGTTTAGGACCGAGTCATGACTTACCGAGTCAAACCTTAGCAAATATCACTCATACAACCACTCAAAAGCCTAAGTATAGGATTGAGTCACTAAATCATAACTTACATAGTCAAACCTTAGTAAACATCACTCATCTAACTACTAAAAGCTTAAGTCTAGGACCAAGTCACTGAGTTATGACTCACCGAGTCAAACCTTAGCAAAACCACTTCAAATCAGCCAAACCCAGTCAATTTGGCCCATTCTTCCTTAGCTTCTCATAAAAATTTGAGAAAGCTGACCAAAACTCAGTCAACCTGGCTCACTTTTTCTAAGCTTTTTATAGGTAATGTGAGAAAGTTGAGCTAAACCTAGATTACCTATTTTCTTCTAGTATCTTTTAGGTCTAAACACAGTAGAGATCGCCCAATCCTAAGTCCTTCTAGGATATGCAAATTTAGTCACAAATCATCTATTATTTCTATAGTTTCTCATAGTTTGAACTATAGAAATCACCATCTTAATTCCATCTGGGACATACCAGTTAGATCAAAACGCTCATTCCTTAGGTTGACTTGTAGTCTAGAAATCCAGTCTAGAGTTGTGCCATCCTTTCCATCCATTGTCTTGAGGCGATCCCCTAAATTTCAAGTCATTGCAATGTACTTGGCAATCCTAAGGATAACATACATTTATTTAGAGAGTATATTTTATTTTAGGTCTCTAAATGCTTTGTACTTTTTCTTTTAATCAAAGATTTTCTCTCATTATGGAGATGTAGTTAGAACTGCTTGCGGTCCAGGATGTAAATATGTAATTTTTTAACGTATACACAATAAGTGTAATTAATTAAGGACATTAATAAAAATAGAAATTGCCCTCATTTCCAAGAATGCTCCCATGGGAGAAGGTGGGCATCCTCAAATTATCCTCAATGGTGAAGGTAAGCTTCATTTCCCAAATTATCCTCATAGGAGGAGGTGGGCATTCCTAAACTACCCCAAGAGGTGAAGGAAAGCTCTAAGAGGCAGGTGCCTCCCTTAACTCTTGGTGCTTAAAGGTACTCTGCCATGGCCCCACCATGGTACACATGTGGATCCCACCCAAGCTGTGGTAAGGGTGGGTCCCACATGATTAATGTACAATAAGATAGTGTTGTATTGGATATTTAAAATACATTAAAACTTATCTAAATACTAATTAGATATGGTAAATGGTATAGTTGCCCATGGAAATAACTCATGAAATTAGAAAGATGATGATATTGTCTTAAATTAATTAAAAACTATTATTAACACTAATTACTATCATTAGTGCTAATCATGATTGGGCTTAACTAACTTAAAGTGTAATTAAGTTTAATTCATATAA
Source organism: Pouteria campechiana (assembly GCA_036873735.1). NCBI lineage: Eukaryota > Viridiplantae > Streptophyta > Magnoliopsida > Ericales > Sapotaceae > Pouteria > Pouteria campechiana. The sequence goes on along the minus strand of JAYJMB010061390.1, from coordinate 6,754 downwards.
CCTGACTCTACGATCTCTCATAGGTAAAAAGCAAAGATTGCTCACTTCCAATTTTTCATGGGATATTGAAAAACACCACCCATCCAATCATTCGAAAGCCTAAGTCTAGTATCGAATTACTGAGTCATAACTTACCAAGTCATTGAGTCATAACTCATTAAGTTAAATCTTAGCAAATACTACTCATTCAATCATTCAAAATCCTAAGTCTAGGACCAAGTCACTAATTCATAACTCACCAAGTCACTGAGTTATGACTCGCCTAGTCAAACCTTAACAAACCACTTCAAATCAACCAAAATCAGTCTAACTGGCCCACTCTTCCTAAGATTCTTATGGCTAATGTGAGAAAGCTGAGTCAAACCTAGGTTACCTATTTTCTTCTGGTCTTTTTAGGGCTAAGCAAAATAGAGATCACTTAGCCTTGAGTCCTTCCAGGATATACAATATGAGTCATAAACTACCTATTTTCTTCTTGGTCTCTTTCAGGTCTAAACATAATAGAGATCACCCAATTTTGAGTCCTTCTGGGATATACCAATTGGATCACAAACCACCTACTATCTCTATGGTTTCTTAGAGTTTAAATAGTAGAAATCAGCTGGTCTTGATTTCCTATGGGATATACCAATTGGATCACGATACCCATTCTTTAGGTTGACCTAAAGTCTAAAAATTTAGTCTAGAGTCGTGTCATCCCTTTTGCCCATTGGCTTGAGGCGATCCCCTGAATATCAAGCCATTGCAATGTGCTCGGCAATCCTAAAAAAAACATACATTTATTTTGAGAGAGTGTGTTTCTCTAAAATGCACTTTGCTTTTTCTTTTAATCAAGGGTTTTTTTCTTTTATGAAGATGTAATTAGGATTACTTATGATCTGGGATGTGAATATGTAATTTTCTAATATATACACATGCAAGTGTAATTAATTAAGGATATCAATAAAATGGAAATGTTTGATTCATTCCAATCAATGATAGATCTTTTTGTTCAATTTTTTGGTCTTCTTTTTGCACTTTTTACAATAAATTATCACATTTAACATAATTCACTATAACTTCTAGCATTCAGAAATTGCACTGCAAAATTCCCAAATATCTACCATAAATCAACATCAACATCCACCACAGAATCATCATCAACATCTACTAATAATCAAGTACTAGCAATAATGCACCAATATTTAATTATAAAAAATGAAAATTAAAAAATTATCATGTACGTAAAAATTGAAATAGGTTTGGCTATTTAGATTATTTTCGTGTGGCAATAGCAGCAGTGCTGCAATAGGGGTTAACATCAACTGAGTTGTTGCCGATTGGGCTGTTGGGGGTACAACAAGGGTTTTCGATTACCGGTTAGGGATGTAATCAGGTTGGTAGCAGTTGTCACTGGTCGAGGTTGGCAGCAACTACAGTTTCCATGCAGCTTCCAAAATTCGGTGACCTTTAGGTTGTTGGCAATAGAGGATGGAAACGGTTTGGGTTGTCAGCGGTAATTAGCAGGTGAAGGAAATGGGTTTTGATCACCAACAATGGAGGAAATGGGTGAGTTTGGGTTGCTAGAAAAATCTCTCTAGCCAAGAGAGGAAATGAGTTTTCCCTTTCCCATTTTTGGCTCTTATTGGGGTGTATGTGGGGATAGGTTGCCATGAGGGAGATTTCCTTTTTCTTTGATGAGATGGCTTGGGAGTAGGGGTGCAAAGAGCTTTGGCTATTTGGTAGTAGCGACAGTAGTGAGGAAATGGCTTGGGAGTTTAGAGATGGACAATAGTAGTGGCCAACCAGGGAAGGGGAAGATGATCTAAGCTCTCTCATCCTCTAGAAAGTGTATGGTGGTAGGACTGGAAGATTAGAATGTATATTTTAAGGTTTACATTTTTTAGAAGATGCAACTCAAGCAGGTTTTGGATAGGGCTCAACCCAGATTGGAAACAAGAACTGGAAACCTGATTTCTGACATAAGTAAACCTGAACCCTAAAAACGTTGGGTTGGGTTGGTGAGTTCGGGGCAACTCGACCCGACCCAAGTTGCACCCTAGCACGACTTTTGAGATAAGATTTAAAAAATATATTTGTAAGAAATGTACAATAATATTATGTAGATCCCTAAAATGATATAAAAAAGCAATAGAAAAATGATAAAATTATCTAATAAGAACATAGTTATTAGATGGAGGGAGGGAGCTGATGGTGTTGTGGGTCCTCTTATAGATCTACTTGCCTCATCTTCTTCTTTATGCCTAACCAAATGTCTTTAGCAATCCACAATCATGAACAACAAATCAACCAAGAAAAACAAGACATTCAACAACCTTACAGATACTACATCCATGGGCAAAAATTCATTTTATTAAAGTGGCAAAAATTCATTTTATTAAAGTAATGATGTCAAAGAGAGTGAAAAAAAGAAAATAAATCCATTTTTATTAAAAAAATGATAGACCTTGGAGATAGATGGTTTGAAAGTCTAAGCCCAAGGCTTGGAGATATACCTTGATAAGGTTGAATTAATTAGTTGAATCCGCTTTACACCTGTGAATTATATTGAGAACTAGACATTATTGATGTGTTCTTAAATTATAGATTCATTGGACTTTAGGTAATTTCCAAACCTAAAAATACCAAAGAGAGAAAGCAGATAGTCACTAATGACTTGATGGTAGTAGATCCTACATGGCACGCATGGTTCTTACATATGTGTGGTCACCGAATAACTTGATGGTAGTAACTCCTAGATGACACTTGCAATGTCTTTCCACAAGACTCATATGTGTGTGTCCTAACCCTTACATGAATGTGTAAGAAGGATATGATGGCTTATTGCCCAAAGAAAGAAAGCCCTTTACCTCTACATGATTGTGTAAGAAAGGTAGGACCTTTACATGTTTATGTAAGAAAAATAGAGGACTGGCATCGACTCTTTTATATATGTGTGTCTTGAACCCTACATAATTGTGCAAGAAAGCTAGGATGACTTGTTTCAACGATAAGAAATATTTTTATTTTCAAAAGAGAATCTTCTCACCCCTAAATAATTATGTAAGAAAGATAGGATGGCTTATTGTAAAAATAAAAAGTATTTTTATTTTCAAAAATGAATTTACTACGATAGATTCGAACCTAACTCTTTCACATCAAAATCAAGCTTTCCACCACTTTGCTATTACTCCTTTTTGTATTTTATATCAATGTAGTTATAAATATAGTATAATTTTGAAAATTTAAATTTAAGAAATTCTCAACATTCCCCCACCATTTTTAAAATTTAAATAATTTCATCCAAGATAAGAAAATCTCATACATAATAAAGGTGTCTTTTGGACTTGAATTGTTGACCCATTTGGCAAATCAAATATACTTCACATATAAGATTTCAAATCTCATCAAGTATTTATCATGATGACCATTTTGGACATGTGTTAGTGTCCCAGTTCATGAACACCTCAGAGCGAACCCACATACTCTAGTAACAAAAGCAACCACACTTCCAACACTCATATAGGTGGATTTATTTAGAACAGTTTGTAAATAAATACCATAACACAATGATTTTAGATTCATTAAGACCATAAAACACTCAACCTTATTTTCAATGTTATAGGATCCAAGCACCACTTGAGGGATGCAAATAAACAAATATAAACTGTGCTTGTAAGTCATTAACTAACATACTTTGTTCATTAAACTCTTGACTCAGATTACAAGTCTAGAGTTAAGTTTTTGTTATTAGGACTTAAACAATGGGTTTCAGCCCATCCTTCCAGTAGTTTTCTAGACCACATCTCTTATAAGGCCTAGTAAGCTGGTTTGCCAAATTTTGACTTGATGTAATCAAGTAACATTAACCACTCAATCTTGGAGTAATTGCCTCACATAATTATGTCTTAATATATCTATTCTTACCATTGTAAGTTTTATTATATGCTCTTGATAAAGTTGCCTCACTAGCATAATGCAAATAAATAGGAGGCCTTGCTTAGGCCAAATTAGAATTTCAAGTAATAAATTTTTAAGTCACCTTGCCTCTTTTTTTGCTACAATCAATGTAATAAATTCTGATTTTATAGTTGAGTGACTAATGTAGGTTTGCTTTTTAGAAGCCCCTAAAATAACAACTCCTCTAAGGGTAAAAATTGAATCACTAGTAGACATGAATTCTGATCTACCTGAAATTTGGTTAGCATTACTATATCCTTCTAATACAATGGGTTCACCATTGAAATGCAATCCATAATTTATGGTCATTTTCAAATATTTTAATATTCTACAAATTGGATTCTAATGCATATACCTTGAATTATATTTGGTCTAGTATAATACATGATATACATCAAACTACCAATCATTTTAGTGTACTCAAGCTGTGCTACTAATCTATCATTATTTTTATATAATTTAATACTCATATCAAAAGGAGTAGCTACTAGACTAGCATCAAAGTAGTTGAACTTTTCAAGAATCTTCTCAATGTAATGAGATTGAGTGAGAGAAAAAAATACATTAACATTCCTGATGATTATAATGCCTACAATGATATCTACTCTTCCCATATCTTTCTTGTCAAATTTGAAAGACAAGAAACTTTTAGTCTCTTTAATAATTTCTATGGAAATATTAAAGATAAGTATGCTATCCACATATAAGCATATAATAAGACTTCTACTAGAAGAAAATTTACTATATATAAATTAAGTTTTAAACTATTTCAAAGCTTAATCTTATCAAAAATTTCATGTTACTACTTATGAGCCTATTTTAATTCATACAGGGATTTAATTAATTTGTATAATTTATTTTTTTGATAAGGAAAGTAGTTTTTACATCTATTTGGTGAATTTCAAAATGATAAATTGATGCTAAAGCCATTAATAATCTAATGGTTGATATTCTTGCTACTAGAAAATATGTGTCGAAGAAATCAGTACCCTGTTTCTGTCTAAATCTTTTAGCTACTAATCTAGCCTTAAATTTTAATTGAATCATTTATTTTTATTTTTTTTGAATATTCATTTACAACCTATAGCTTTAGACTCAGGTGGCAGATTCACTAACTTCCATGTACCATTTCCCATGATTGAATCCATTTCATTTTATATAGCCTCTTTCTATAATGCAATATTTGAAGATTTTATAGCTTATTTATAAGTAGATAAATCTTCCTCTATATGAAAAACAATAATGTGTTATTTATTTATTTCTTTTCTTAATCCTTCTACTAATAAGAGATAGAAAACCTATCTAAATCTAAAGTCTAGATCACTTCTAGGTTTTTTAGTTTTTTTTTTTAAATTTCATTTTTAATTTTTCTAGGTTGATTTAATGGCTGAGAATCAATAGTTGAGAAAAAGTATTATTATTTTAATTTATCCTAGGAATCAATTTATAAGTATTCCCAAAAAAATTTTACATCTTTAAATTTAATAATGGTATTTTGATGAAAAACTTATTAGACTCTATCATAAAAAATTATAGGCTTTACTATTTACAACATAACCTATAAATATGCATTCTATTCCTTTGTTACTTAATTTTGATCTTTTAGGATCAAATAGTCTAATTAAAGCTCTACACCCTCATACTTTTAAATATTTAGATTAAGTGTCTTATTTTTTCATAATTCATAATGGGTAATTTTTATTTTCTTATGAGGGATTCTATTAAGAATGTGATACGCTATTAAAAGAGCTTCTCTCCACCAAATTTTATTGAAGCTTGTGTTTGTTAACATTGTTAACCCAGTTAATCCAAACCTCCTTTACTTGACTTGATTTTGATGATAAACATATTTAACTAGTTAAATTTTGATGATGAGCAAAAACACATGAGTGAATGATTAAGGTACTGACAATTATGTTTCTTAGTATTGCAGTGATAGGTATAAACTAATTTTCAGGTAATTAACTTCAGTCAAGTATACAACACAAAATGCAAATTATATTAGAGACAAAGATCTATAACATTATATCTATAAAATAAGAAAACTTAAATGCTCAAAAGAGAAAGAATGACACTAAAACTTTGAAAAGAATTTTAGATGAAACTAGATATAACGGAGTTCATTAAGATTAAAGCCAACACGTGAAGAAACTCAGTAAGTTTAAAGAGTGTTAACTAAAGACATATGATCAAACTTTGAAATTTCTTCTAGACTATTTCAGACAAGCATACCAAGCTAAAATTTTAGTCAAAGGATATGTCTGGCATCAATCAAGTTCAAAAGATACTTTGGAAGCACTTTAGGACATTGCCAAAGTTAATCAAACTGATGCCCAAGTTTAGACATAAACTAGCTTCAAAACAAACTTAAAAATGAAGTACAATCGAATTTTAGACTCAAGCAAAGTTTCAAACATCGTAGAAGTAAGCTCGAATACCAAAGAAACAAGCTTGGACATTACATGACCGATTTGGACATAGAATTGGACATTGATATAGTATGAAGCCAAGACATTAGAAATCCAAGTCTGAAAATCCAAAGTGATAAGACTCGAACTTTGTCAATGCAAGTAAAGTCAAGTTCAAAATTATAACTTCAGACATAGCCAAGGCTCAGTCATGCGACTGAGAACGATTCACACTAGTTCAAGTCTAAAATATTAACTTTGGACATGGCTATTCGATTTTGGACAAGGCAAGTCATTTTCGGACATAGATGAAAGAAGTTTGTTAGAAAGTTGTTGGGACATGGAAAATCAAAAGGAGCCATCTAGCTGTAGCCGAGCGGCTGTCCGACCGATTGATGACACCTGCA
>JAYJMB010061379.1:0-26377 GCA_036873735.1 Pouteria campechiana | reverse complement strand
AATAGGAGGGTAAACATTAGGTGAGATGTACTATGAAGAAAATTGAATAATGCCATGATAGTGGTTTCATTTGGTAATTTATAGGTTATGTTATATCTTGCGATTATGTTAATTATATTTTAATTGACTCTTGCTTATTGAGCCACCTAGAATCACTTATTTTATTATGTTTCTAGCTGACAGGTTAGAAGTCGGAGCTTAATGAGGGGTTGGAGCTCAAGAAAGGGATAGATCATGACTGTTAATAGTTTTTCCCTTTTGTTATATATTGGACATGTATATAACTATAAAGTGTAAATTGTGACTCAAAGATGTAAATAATGTAACCCATACATAACTCCTAAACTCTTTCATGTCACCTCATAAAAAGGGTTAAAATAAATTTCTACACTCTATTGTTTTGTATACAGGCTAAGATTCTGGGCGTACGTGGATTGTTATTAATGGATTCTTATTTCATTGGAAGGCTAGCTTTGAAATCTATAACTGTCATGTTGAGGATGTCTTCCACATAATCCTCTAAATGTGCAAAATTGGCCCACAATCGATACCATATTTTGCACATCCAAAACTGAACTAAAGTCTGATATAGGTATAGTGTTTTGGACATAAATTCCACATATGAACTCCAAAACCAATGATTCTTAATGTATTGAATAGCTGACTTTAAGGGATTCAACATTTATGTTGACCACTGTTGCTAAATCCATCTCAATCGGTAGTAGAAATGGCTTCAAAGTAGTGCTTGTTTACATTCAACTTTATTCCGACATGATTTATTACCTAAAAAACCAAATAACTCTATAAAGTGTAATATTTCATCAAATTTAGTTTTGAACCAATAAAATATGTCAAATAAGGTTCCAAAACATGTGAATTTAGGTATTAAAACATGATATATTGTGAGCTCATTAATACCCCCAAACTTAGCTTTTGATCATCCTCAAGTAAAACAACAATCATGTTTCATGAGATATTCAAGATAATCTCTCTTAAACAATCAATAACATGCTAAGCAAATTACACATTTACACATGACTCAAAAATCATTCAAAACACTAATCAAGCATTCTCATGAATCTCATGCTTCATCAATCTCTTCATGAAGTGAGAATGTGTTTGTGCTTTGTTAATCTCATGCTACATGCATTCTTTTCAATCAAAAACATTCAATTTAGTGACTCTAATGATTTCCATAAAACGTTCCGTAGGCTTGCTTTTCATAATTCCTCTCCACTAATATAGAAAACTCTATTCACTTGGATCAACAGGTCTTTGTTTAGCTTGTAATGAGTCCTTTAGTTTGGCTAACGAAAAAAAATGGAATAAGGATTCACAAAGTAAGAGATCATAAATGAATTTTTGCATGAATGTTCACTCTCTTTATTTTAATGGGTTGTATTACTATCACACCCCCAAAATTATTTTCTTTTGAGTTTATTAGGATGTGATCCCCCCAATTGAAGAATGAATCCTAACAAATTCTTTTCTTTTTGTCCCTTTTCTTTTCCTTTTAGCATTTTTCTTTTCAATTCCCCTCCTTCTTGTCTTCTTTTGCCTCACTGATGCCTCTTAAACAACCATGAGCATAGAATATGTCTCTTAATAGGTTAAACATGATTTTTTAGGCTAAAAAGGGTTTATGATGAAATTAAAGAAAGAAAAGTTGAACAAAGGTTTTTCACATGCTTTGCATATGTCATTCTCTCATAAGACCCAATGGGAACATTAGTGACATGAATGTGCTAGGTTAGCTTGAAAGGTTAAAACTGATTAAAGAATGCCTAAATCACTTCCAAGCAAACATGTAATCTAGAATTTCACCTTGAAGGATAATCAAACAAGTTCTAGCATGCTTATATCTATCAACATATATCACTAAATTCATAACACAACTGGTATACATAAACTTCACATGATAATAACACAATATGCTCAATGAAAATTTCATCATTCCTGAGAAAGAAAGACTTAGAACAAGAATCATTCATTCATAAGGTAGTGCTTATCCTTTCTCCTAAATAATGTGCAATGGTAATAAAAAAACTAAGCATAAGTTAATGATCATCAAGAGAGAATCACTATATCCAATCTCATTCAAATTCATCAATTTCAGCATAATTGCTCTTGGATTGTCTTAGCTAAGTCATCAAAAATGAAGGTCATTGAAAGAATTTATATCTAAATTCAAAAAACATTTCTCAAAACTAAATGAAACTAAATGAACATTCCCAAATATCCCCAAATACCCCCAAAACTTAAACTAAACATTATCTTCAATGTTTAAAAATAATGCATAAGGGGAAAAGAAACTTTCTCATGGGGACATGCTTTCCTCGATGGTGTGCAAAGTTTGCTTTTAGTGAAGTCCTCCACTCTTTTAATGGGTGACCTTGAGTTCCCAACCTTCAACTTTATCTAGGTCTCGAATCTCATTTTTTAAACAAATGGATGAGGAATTTTTAATGCAAGTGATGTTTATAGATGAGATTGAAAGGATTTTGGGTTGGAAATTTGACCATGAAAGGAGTGTGCATGTAGGAAAGAGTGGTAAGGGGAGAGTAATGGGCGTGAGGCTCCAAGGGACTTGAGAATGCATTGATGGGCAAAAGGGGAATGACTACATTTTTAAGATGGCAGAAAGTTGGGAGCATAAGCACCCATTTGGGCACATGGGCACCCACATTACTAAATTCGGGTGGCTCTTAAGCATGGGTGTGAATTTCTGCATTGTGCTAACTTCCACTCCTTTTTTCGATGTAATGTGACATGTCCACTTTATATTAATCGATTGAATGAATCTTCTCATATGAATCTCCTACAACTTGGCACACAAAAAATGGAATTAGTGTTGTTCATACAGTTAAGTGGTATTTATTGTATTTTAAAGAGTGGTACCTATCAAGCTCAATTACATTATGATCATTCACTACTAAACAAATTTCATGAAACACTATATTCAAAACAATAAAAGAGTCAAAAATTTTGGGTTACCTCCCAAGAGTGCTTGGTTTAGAGTCCTTAGCCTGAATAACTTGATTGCGCCAACTTTATCAATGGGTTTTCTAAAAATTCTTCAATAATCTCATCTACACCATCAATCATGAAGCAATTAGTATTCACACTATGCAACTTCATCTCCTCCCCTTCATGGTCTTGAACTTGCATTGGTTTTTCTTCCTCCACACTTGTAAAAGAAGAAGAACTAATCATTGGAATAAATGAATTAGTGCCAAAAATTCCATATCATAGAGATTTGGGCAAGTGCTTCAATTCCAAGTTAGCTCTAACTTCTTCTATTAATATTTCTTCTTCCAATGATTCCACCTTGTTGTTGACTTCCTCTTTTGATAACCCTTCCAAAACCAAAACATGTTTCATGACCTCTTCAGCATTTATAATATCTTGACTTAAACAAATTTCATTGCAATGTTCCCAAGGATAATGAAGACTTTCATCATTAGCAACACAATCTTCTACTCTCTCAAAAAATTTAGTGTTACTTAAATATGCACCTTTGTTTGGAATATAGGTAGAGTTTACAAGCTAATCACTACAAGTTTCAAAAGACCTGATAGATGCATTTATATTTCCCATGTGTGTCTCAATGCTATCAAGTCTTGTTTCATTCCTTGTACAACTTGCTCGACTTTCTAATACAAAGGCATTACTGTGATCTTCAAGTGATGGCTTAACCTCAGTTTGTTAAGGTTGAAAATCAGCAATAGGGTTTATTACATTCCAAGGATTTCCATAGGATAGGTTCTCATGATCTCTTAATCCCGGATAGTACACATCATGTTCATTGGGTCAATGGAAGGTGTTAAATGCCATGTTCACAGGCAAACAGATTTTGCATGCAAAATCAAGAGCTAAAAATAAAAAAAGTTTAAATCACTAACAATAAAAGAAAAAGAAATAAAAGAAAACAAAAAATGTGAGTTAAAACTAGGATTATCTATTGATAATATTAATGAATAAATCAAAATAATGCCAATCCCCAACAATAGCTTCAAAAACTTGTTCACTAAGGAATTTATAGCACAAGTGCACAACATCAAGTTTTGTAGTGTAGTGATGAGAAGGTTGTCATATCCAAAGGGATTGTGTATTTCAATTAATCACTACCTATTGCATTGAATAATCTTAATTTTATTTGGAAGATCAAACAATAAGAGCTTTAATAAGAAATAAAAGTAAATGGACTTTGGTGGGAAGAAATCAAGATAAAGAAGCTCTAGAGGATCGATTTCACTTATACTTCAATTATGGTATCTTCAACTTATCAGTATTGATTATTTTTGTTGATTTATAGATCAAGGTTTCCAATGCACTTAACCTCCTCTCTCGAGTGATAGTCAAGTATCTATTCTCTACATTCCAATTTCGATATCCTAATAAAAATTGAAATATTAGGAATGCACTAAGACTTATGGTTCTTTTGAATGATCTTATAGAACCTAGGAGCTTTCCCATGTCATCTAGCATTCCATGTTATGATGTTTAGATCCCATTCATAATTACCTCTTCCAAGTGTTAAATCTCAAATGCATAATCATTCAATAAATGGCCAATAGATTGAAAACTTCAATCACAAAACATCACAAATATACCAACAAAACATTCTCAATAACATAACTCATTGTCTACATCATGAAATCCACACAAGCTCCATTTGCCCTCTAGAAAGAGGAGTTTAAATACATATCATTGAATGCAAATCCATAAGAAAAACATTTCACATTATCTAAAATTCGATTCTACACTCTAATCCACAACACAAATGAGAAATGAAAATAAAAATAATGGAATAGTGATGATTGGAGTGATAGAAATCTTCCCCTTTGATGTTAGCTTGAAAGCCTCTTCAGAAACCCTTTTCTTTCCCCTCTTTCTAGCCTCCAAAAACCCTAGCTAAAAACTCCTATGAAAACCCACCAAAAATAGGTTTTATAGTGCATAAGAAGGGGAGAAAATGTTCGCATGCCTGAAATGGAGTGGTGTGGGTGCAGAGATGCTCATTTGGGCATAGAGGCACCCAAAATCTTTGCCTGGAGTGGATGCTTGATGCTTTTTGGGTGCATAGGCACCCAAAAATCTGATTACATTGGTCATTTTGGATGCATAGGCACCCAAGTTGCTGTCCACTTGATATGTCTTCACTATTTCAACTATAGCTTCTTCACATGACATGAAAATTGGATAATTCTTCTTACTTTAGAAGGTTGACATTAAGTTTTATAACTTTAATGTTGAACATGTCTTCCATATAATCCTCTAAATGTGCCAAAATTGGACCACAATGGATACCATATTTTGCACATCCGAAACTGAACTGAAGTCTGATATAGGTGTAGTGTTTTGGACATAACTTTCACATATGAACTCCAAATTAAATTATTCTTGATATATTAGATAGATGACTTAAAGGGCTTCAACATTTATTTTGACTACTTTTGCTGAATCCATCTCGATCAATACCAAAAATGGCTTCAAACTAGTGTTTGTTTACATTCAACTTCATTTTGATATGATTTGTTACCGAAAAAACCAAATACCTCTATAAAGTGTAATATTTCATCAAACATAGTTATGAACCAATAAAACATGTCAAAAAAGTTCCAAAACATGTGAATTTAGGTATTAAAACATGATATATTATGAGCTCATCAGTCTTCTTCTGCAGTGGGTTCATACATGGCCATAGTCGAAGCCAAAGAAGAGGTGCAATTTGTGAACAACAAGAGCTATAGCAATTATCATGGAAACAACATACAGAATCAGTACTATCTAGGATGGAGAAACTATGAGAATCTTTCTTATAGGAATCTAATAAATGCCATAAATCCTCCTCCTAGTTTTCAACCTCCTCAACAATCTCAACTGGTCGAGAAGAAACCATCACTTGAAGATCTCATGACAACCATTGTAGCTGAGAGCCGAATAAGATTTTCAAAAAATGAAGTAAACTGGAAAATTTTGAAACACACATGGGGAATATAAATTCATCAATCAAATCTTTGGAAATGCAGATTGGGCAGATTGCCAGCTCTTCTAACATCTAAAATAAGGGTAATTTTCCAAGCAACACAGAGAAAAACCCAAGGGAGCATTGCAATGCTATAACTCTGAGGAGTGGAAGAGAACTTGAACCACCAAAGATGTGAGGAAAGCCACAAACCTTCTTAAAGGCCAAAAGCCAAGATGCAACTGAAGGGGAGAAAGAGGAAGAAGCAAAGAAGCAATAGGAACATGTAAGGGAAGATTATCGACTAGGGAGGATCACATTTCCTAACAATCCTCCTATCCTCAAACCCAAACTCTATTTTTCTCAACTATTCAAGAAAAAGAAGATAGATGACCAATTTAGCAAGTTTCTAGAAACTTTTAAAAAAATTCATATCAATATTCCGTTTGCAGAGGCCCTTGAGTAGATGCCGAATTATGCCAAGTTTATGAAAGAGATTACGTTTAAGAAGCGAAAGTTGGAAGAATTCAGGATGGTGAAGCTAATAGAGGAGTGCAGTGCATTATTATGAAGGAATCTCCCTTAGAAACTGGGTGAGGTGAAGCCTACAACCATCACATTGTAGCTACAGATAGGTCTTTGACCTATCCTTGGGGAGTCATTGAAGATGTGTTGGTCAAGGCATACACGTTCATCTTTTTAGTTGACTTCATGGTATTGAACATGAAGTAAGATCATGAAGTACCTTTAATTTTTTTAATTTTTGGAAGTTCATTTCTAGCAACTAGTAGAGCTTTGATTGATGTTCAGCGTGTTGAGTTAGCCCTAAGAAAATACTTGCAAACGGATTAAAATTTTTGTAGGGTCCTATGGTATGGCTTAACCCAAGAGGAGAGGGGTGAATTGGGTATGTAAAATTTATTGCTTAACCACTATTAAAATATTTTCCTCTTTTTGTCATTGTGTGCAGTGCATTGTAAGATAAATAATAGAAATAGTAAAGTGAATGAAGGACAAAATAAGAAACCAATCACACACAAACAGCACAATTTTTATAGTAGTTTTGGAGCCCAGTCCCTACATGCACTCTTCCAAGGCCACATACTCATTGTGCCTAGGGTTCCACTATATCCCATATAATGGAAATAAAAAAGTGCTCCTAGTACTTCTTTTAGATTCTAGCTCTATGGGATGTAAATAGTGTTCCCAACCCTCTTATGGTTTCACAAGCTCACCAGAAAACTCACTCATTTTGAAGATCACCAACAAACTTATTGGTTTTCTAGAGATCACCAACAACACTCTGCTTTCAATTTTATTAAAAAAATAATATAATTTTACATAATGTTTATCTCAAGCACAGGGAAGGATTTGATCTCTTTTATAGTTCTAATAACATAAAAAGATCTTCTCAAAATAAAAACTCAACAACCATAAATATATGCAGATTGAAGCTCATGAAAGATAAATGGTGGTTTAATCTATAGGACATGGGTGGAGGGATTTGCATAAGACTATGCTCATTTGAAAAGTATTCTTTCACCACCTTGTATCATTCCACCTTATCTCCTTAAATAGTTTCTTCATACTTGCGACCATTGGAGAAGATGGGTTTCATTGAATGCAGAAATGAGAGCAGCTTTGAATGAATAATACCATTGAGATTTCTACCATTAAAGTCTATGCTTTTCTGATTTTTCTAGAGCTGCTGCATTATAGTTCAAAGAGGAAGAAAAGATCTGTTAGAAGATGTTCCTTGTTTAACTTGTCATAGCTTGAAAGCTTGCATTGTGACTTAGTTCCTAAAAAGGTGACTGAGATGAGTTTGCATACTTAAAGCATGATGCATCTATCATTTAGATGCAAGTCACACAAATTGATTTTTCTCTGATAAGTCACGACATCTTTCTATCTACATTTGTCTGCCATAAGTTGCCAAATAAATTCTCCTATTGGTTTGTCTATCAATCTATCCTTCATGAGTGGGATTTGTTTGTTGCAAGTAGTAGACAAACTCTAAATGGCGCAGATGAATTCAAACTGATCAATAGACAAACTTTGCTTTGTTTGCAAGAATTCCTCTAGGAGATTTGTTTGCCAATCAATCCTTTGGGGATATGCTTTGCCTATTGTTAATAATTAATAAACTTTAGGTGGTGCAAATGAAGTCGAATTAATTCAATAGACAAACTCTCAAGAACATACTAAGTGTGATGTTCTACTTTTGTTCTATATTTATCTGTTGGAGGTGACAGGCGAATTTTGCTTTATCTTGCTCAAATAGATAAAGTGTAGTATTCATCTTATGTAAGTGATAGATGAACTCTGCTTTTTTTATCTTGGACTAATTACTTTACATGTTGCATGGTTTGTCTGTGGTAAGTTGCAGATGAATGTGCCTTTGTCTATTGAAGTCCTTTTTGTCCAAGCAACTACTTTGTCTATGTAGCTTTGTCTATTGCTCATCGTGTAGCTTCTACTTTGTCTTCCACTTTGTCTAATGCTTTTTTTTATAGTAATAACAAGTGAATTTGATCCACATATGAGGTGGAGTTCATCATTTGTTCAACATTCTTCGAGTATCAGAAGGATCTTGCTTCTGCCACTTCTTTCTTCATTCTTGATTTGTCTATCTTGGCTTTGTCTAAGTTGCACTCATTTATCTATTTATCTTGCCTTTTTATCCTTAGGAGAATCCATTCTTCTAACTTCATTGGTTATGCATACACTTGATAGAAATTTAAGCGCAGATATGTCTTCTCTTAATATAAGTTTTGTTATCATCAAAATCATATATAGTAATATTGATGTAATGCCCGAGGCATTAAAACATGGGAAGTGTTATGAAATATTGTTGTGAAATATTGCTAAGATTTTGATGAATGTAAATTGATTGGGAATTTTGAAAAGTATTAAGCTATTAGTTACGTATAAGTGTGGAACTATTATGGTTGAAGTTGGATATACATGTGAATGGGATAATTAAAATGTAATTTAATCTAGTTATTTGAGGAATTATTATGCATTTTAATATGATATTGTTATGTTCATATGTTATGATTAACAAAGAATTAAATATATGAGAAAAACAAGGAAAAATGTAGAAAAATCAAAGGAGCACAAGAGTATATTAAGAAAATGCTAAATCTGAAAAGGGGTCATTTATGATCAATATTTGACCTAGATAATGGAATAATTTGAAAATGTGGTCAACATTAGAGTTGTATATCTTGATATTATTTTTCTAACAAATCAAAATCACATGATTTTGATATCATATGAGAAATGTATGATCAATGCACAAAAACTGCTTAATTGGGTAAAAGTACCAAAATTACCGAATTGGGTCACTTCATTTAACTTTTTTTACATAGATGGCTACTGATTTGGAAAAATTAGTTAACATAAAATTTGTCTCTTGTGGCATCATCTTTCCAATGCCTCAAAAATTATATTATTTGGATCTTGTATATAAAAGGCATGCTTAAAATACCATAATGGTGTTCGGCTGATGGGTTTGGCATCCAACAAGTGGATGCCATGACATCACTTAAGAAATATTATTTTTCAAGGCATCGAGCGAGGGGGATGCCGCGACCTCAGCAAGTATGCACAAAGCAAAGAAACTTTGTTTGACCAGCAAAAAGAAAGAACTTGCTCAAGGATAAAAATGCAAGATGTAAAAAACAAAGTAGAAGCAACTTTGTCTAAGCAAAGATAGACAAATCAAGAAGGAAGTTGCAATGACAACCTCCACTTGTTGTAGAACAAATGAAGAATTTGACTTCATCTGTAGGATTAAATTCATCTATTACTTACTACAGACAAAGTGGAAGATGAAATGGAAGCTGCACAATGAGCATAAACGAACCTGCACAGACAAAGTAGTTGCTTGGACAAGTTAACTTCAATGCAAAGGTGCATTTATCTGCAACTTACTATAGATAAACCTATAGAAAAAGTACCAAGCCTAATTTGTCAAAGACAAAATAAAGTAAAGTTCATTTGTCACTTACAATAGACAAATAGGGAGCAAAAGAAGAACATTATACTTCGTCTGTTTGAGCAGACAAAACAGAGTTTGTCTATTGATTAGCAGAGTTTGTTTGTTGATTTGTTTGACTTTGTCTATGGTGCCAGAGTTTGTCTTTTACTTATAATAGACAAAGCACATTCACAAAGGATCTACTAACAGATAAGTGTCAAGGAGGAATTCATCTAAAACTCATAACAGACAAAGTAGAGTTTGTTTGACGATCAGTTTGACTCTGTCTATGGTGCTAGATTTCATCTATTAAGATGTCATGACACTAGATTTTGATGCCATGGCATCACTTCCAAAAGCCAAATTTTTTCAATTAGTTAGTGAGTTGATGCCCGGACATAGGTTTTTGATGTCGCAACACAATCTGGTAGTGCGCTAGAGCACCAAAAAATGCAAATTTGTAAGGGCGTTTTAGCACATTTTCATTTCATTTTCATGCCCTCTCTTCTTCCCCATGCCAAACACTTCTTCGCCAGCTACCAAATGTTTTAAAAGTTGGTAATTTTAGCTTGAAAATCACTATGCTTGCTTGTGAAAGTAAGAAATTATGCCTTTAAGCTTGAGTTTCAGTTGTGTTGATGAATAAACAGGGTGGCAATTGGTGTTTATAGCAACCCATGGTGGGTTCCTGAAGACTTAGGGATGGATTCATGCTTTGGAATGGAAGTCGTGCTTGGATTTCATGGTCAGCTTGTTTTCCCCAATTGAATTTCTGTTTTTGCTTAGCTAGGGTTTTATAAATTCTAAGAATAATGATTTGGAGGAGATTTGATATGGAAATGATGTAGAAATCATGGGAGAAATGATTTTAATTGGTTGATTATAGTGAATTGGGCATGAGAATTCATGAAACTGGCTTACTAGGGTTTTGTGAATAGTAAATTTTGAAAAATTTTATGATTATGTGAAATTAGCATGGGAAAATTGATTAATATCTAAATTATGATGTTCTAGGACTTGTATGGGATGATTTGGATTAGTGAAAATGGATATTGGATTATGACCTAGTTTGGGTTAATCAAGAAAAATTGTGTATGGGCTACATTAACCATAAATTTGTTGAACTAAAGGCTTAATTGAATTGTTTTGAAAGTGTTTAAGCGTTATTCATGTTTTATGACAAGGATTTGTTGCTGGAAACAAAGTACCTTGAAACTTTAATGAATTAGATAGAATATTAATGATTTTGATCTATAATTACTAGCTATAAATTGAGTTATGATTTGTATATGCTAAAGGCCTAACTACGTAGGCACTCCTTTGTTTCATTGAATATATGATTGGTTAGGGATAATGAATATCCAATTGATTTAAATCCATCTTGTGTGTTTTGGTTGGGGATAGTGGATATTCTATATTTGTTTAAGATTAGTGGTTATTTGGTTGTGATTACTTGGATGTTAGCAATAATGCAATCCTTTGGATTGAAATACTTAGGAATTTACTTGGGATATGGTCCTATGATTGTTGAGGATAGAGTGTATCCTCTAATTCTGTTTAGAAATTGATTTTGTATGTTATACAATGGTGGATAAGATTATGAATGTTAAATGTTAAGAATTATTGAATGGACTAGAAAGAATTATGTATTATGTTTTAGTGATTGGAAATGATTATATGTTTTTGATGTGAACCTATGTATTCTTGATTACTTATTCTTATTTTCTATTATTTGTGCCTACTTATTGAGTTTCCCAGACTCATGCCTTCTTGTTTAAAATTTTAGTTGACAGGTCAAGAAAAGGATTTATGAGAAAGACTGAAGACCTTTAGATGGTATGATTGAATGTTGGGATTTGAATCCCTTTGTATAATTGTATATTAGGAATGTTCATAATGAATTTGTGTAATTATAATTAAAGTATTTGGATTGTTGTATTAAAGAAATGGATTGTCATGTCTTAGTAGATGATGTATAATATTGTGATAACATGACATAGTTCCCCTATAGTGTATTGACATTATGGAGTAATGCAAATTCTGGGTGTGGGTAAGTCAGGCTAGTGGAGTTAATTACAATAGGATGGTGAGTTATTTATGATTTTAGTGATAATTGTTGAAACTACAAATTTATGTATGATTTGGAATTGTAAACATTGATGTTTAGAAATTCAATTGATAAATGAATGTATATCAGGTGCTGATTTTGATATTTTCAAGGGCGACTCTATAAAATTTTGGTAGATATCCCCTTAAAAAAAATTTTAATTTGGAAAGGAATTAATGAAAAATATAGCTATAATAAAATGAGATCGGAGTACCCCCCACCCTAAAAGTGAGGAAGTTATAGTGAAAATAATGGCAAATGATCAAGGTCACACCTCAAAAGGTAGGGAGTGACAACTGGCAATCTCCCCCCTTTTGATGATGACAAAACTTTGAGGACTTATTATTAAGAATTAGGAATTTCTTTTAATCTCCCCCTAAATATTTAACCTATATAATCCTATGGAGTTGGACTCCTTTTATTTCATAATTTTAACATATATGATATTACAAGTCTCTCACATTTATCTCGCCCTTAAATTATATTTTTCTCATCTTTCTTTATGTTCTTCTACCCTATTTTGTTGAGTCCTAGAATATTATTTTCTCGCTTCTATTATCTAGAGCCTCTATATATATATCACTACATAATTTTCTCTCCCCCTATCAGTTATAATTTATCACTCAATTTTGTTCTCCCATGGGTTTATTGTTAATTTCTTAAATTATTGTGCATCTTCTCTTATTTTAATGGCTAGCAGTCATTATTATCAAGAGAGATGGTTGGGAGTATTAATGGTAGAGTTGACAGGTTGCTTGGTAAGTGGAGAAGCTCTCTTCATTCTCTTTTCTTGCATAGAGGTGTTTAGAGATTAGACGACTCTTTAGTGCACACTAAGATGATTATGGCATCATCGATTTCTTCTTCAAGATTTATTCAAGGTGAGCATAATGGCCTAGCTTTTAGGGCTATAGAGAGATGTCTAATTCTTCAGAAGCAACTGAAGGTGATTTGGCTTCTGTTAGGAGTAATTCTTATCACTTTACGTGTCTCTTGACTAAGAATTTCATGCCTTATATGGAGGCTATAGAGCGCATTAATCATTTTGAGGGTGAGTCGACCAAGGCTTACCAGAGGGTAAAGAATTGGCGGCAGTTGTTGATGTTTTGTCTGACTAAAGATTTTTACTTTCTTTTATGTCTTTTACTGATGTGAACCTTTTATATGTAATATTGTGACTTTTTATACTTGCAATAGTAGTTTTTAATTTTTTGATTTTTTATAAATTTTTATTTTGGTGATTTGCACTTCATGTTCCATAGGATCATTCTTATAGTGTTTTAAGCATTGGTTATGTGATTTTTAGCATAGTTTATCATTATCTAAAAGTGAGAATGCATGATCCCATTGTGTCCTATTTGGGTCTCTAAGGTATGGAGATCTATTTCCTATTTGTATTGCTAATAAGACGATTACCGAACTTGTATAGTTCCTGAAGTTTATGTGTCTTTTGGAAACTGGTTGTGACCTTTTGTATTTTCTATCTATGATATTTAGTTGGATAGACAATATATGAGGTTAAGATATGGACAAAGATGGAGCGAGATGTAAATGAGGGAAGTGACCAGATTCACTTTTTGGAGGAAGAGGTGAAACAGTTAAGGAAGGAGTTGAAATATGCCAAGAAGGCAAATGCTTCTTCAGTGATCGACCGTTGTATAGCTTATGGGAAAATTATGAATAGAATTGTAGTATTGGAAAAAGAGTTATCTTAGACTCAGGACAGAATTAACGAGTGGAAAGCAGCAATTGAAGTTTTAAGAAAGTAAATATTTTTAATTTTCTTTTGCTAAATTTTCTAAAATTAAGTGGGTTCATTTTATTTTAACTAGCTATGAATTTTTTCTTATGTATTTACTTTTCAATTTTGAATCTTTATATGAGATTAAGCTTATAAGCATTATTACAGAAGGAATGACTAGGAATGGAATTTCTATTCAAGACCTTAAACTGTGAAGTTTCCCAAAACAAGCTTGACTATGCCTTATGACTGTAATGATGTTAGAGTTTTGATCATTTTAAGGTTTATTAGATTTTTGAAATGATTTAGCTTAAAGTAGTAAATTCAAATTAATTCAAATCCAAGACAGTTCATTCGGATGCATCTAGAGTATATAGCATTAAAATAAATTAAATCAAGTTTGACAACTTGTATATTTTGGCACTTTCCTTCATTGATTTCTCGTTTGAGTTAATAAGTGTTGTTATTAGTCTTGGTTAAGCGTTTAGCTTCTACTATCAAGTCCTTGATGCCGCATTTGAAGATTGATATTTTTGGGGCTATAATTTTGATTATTCAAACATTTCCTTGCATCCATAACTTAAAATTGTAGGCTCTTTTGCATGGATTTGTGAGCCAATAAGAAGATTTTGATTTTTCATTGTTCTTATTCTTCTTCTATGCTCAATTCAACCTTTCCTACACTATTTCTACATTAATAAGCTCAAATAGATGTGAACTTGTATTGCCAATGTATTAGTGCAGAAAGTTATTTTAACCACAATAGTATGTAGAGAAAATAAGCTGATGAATTAAAGAAATTTTCATGAATAAACATGATAAACATTTTGCTTTAATCAATTATATAATTATTTGAACTAGCACGTTTGTAAATAGCAGTTAACCTTATGTGCTAGATCAACTTCTCTTTTTCCTTTAATGATTTTGAGCATAATCTTTCAATTTTGTTATTTTACTTTTCTTCTAGTTATTTTTCTTACTTCTTGATTATTTTAAGAGCTTTACTTCATGTTTTTGAGAGTTTTATTTATCCTAGTATGAATTCTATATTTTTCGTATGTATACACATGAATGAACAGGGTTTGTATAAACTCTGGTATATATGAATCTTTATTTTTATCTTTATACAGTTAGCTAATCAACCAAAAATTTTAAGTATAGTTTCTAATTTCTATTAATATACAAATGAAATATGACAATACAGAAAGTGAAATTTTACTTCTAAATAAAGATATACAAATAACTAATTAGATGTAAATGAAGAAAATTCAAAAGAAAATAATGGAAATTTGTTTCTACAGACATTAAAGCAATTAGAATTAAAGAATGAATGTGAGGTCTTTTAAAATATAGGCTTATCTCTACAGACATGTAAGTATACAAAAATAATTAATTAAAAGACTAAGCATAAGTACTTATCATGTTTTCATTTTGTTTCTTTAGACCAAGTCTCCTTTCTTTTTCTTCTTCTTTAGGAGTTTATTTTCTCCTTTTCTTGATTTCCTGCACTCAAGTTAGTTTTAACAGTAACACAAGTAGTGTGTGAGTGCGAAGTACTTTGCCCCTTAGTAATTTGTCTTTGGCTTGTCTAAAGATTTATCATACCAACTAATAAACCAATACATCCTTGTAAATGGTGGGACAGAGAGCATGTAGTGAGTTTTCAACATTTTTAGCTCTACTCTTATTTCATCCTCGCATATGCCACAATACATATAATTTTTTATAGATGAAAATCATTTGGCCATAAGAAATATTTCCAATCTTCTTTTCCATTATATGTTGTTTAAACTATCAAAAATTTGGAAGAAGAGAGATGACTTCTCTTTGAAGAATACAAAGGATGACATTGTTAGGTAAGCCAAACAGATCACTAGAATTATTTATCTAGCCCGCTCTGATACCACTTGTAGGGTCCCATAGCATGGCTTAACCCAAGAGGGGAAGGGTGAATTGGGTATGTAAACATTCATTGCTTAAACGCTATTGAAACATTTCCCTCTTTTCATGATTGGGTGTGGTGCATTATAAGATAAATGATAGAAATAGTAAAATGCATGAAGGATAAAACAAGCAAGCAATCGCATGCACAAACAATATGATATTTATAATGGTTTGGGAATCTCGTACCTACATCCCTTCTTCTAAGGCCACACACTCATTATGCCTTGGGTCCCACTATATCCCATATAATGGAAATACAAAAGTGTTCCCAGCACTTCTTCTAGATTTGAGCTCTAGGGGGTGTAACAGTGTTCCCAACACTCTTCTGGATTTGAGCTCCAAGGGGCATAAGTATAGTGTTCCCAACACTCTTTTGGTTTAATGAGCTTACCAGAAAACTTACTTGTTTTGAAGATCACCAGCAAACTTCTTAGTTTTCTAAACATCACCAACAACTCTCTGCTTTCAAGTTTACCAAAAAACTTATATACTTTTACATAGTGTTTCTCTCAAGCATAGGGGGAGATTTTATCTCTTTTATAGCTCTAATAACATAGAACAATCTTCCCAAAATGTAAACTCAATGGTCACAAAGATATGCAAGTTAAAGCTCATGAAAGATAGATGATGGTTTATGCTCTTGGCCATGGGTGAAAGGATTTGCATAAGACTACACTCATCTAAAAAGTATTCCTTCGCCACCTTCTATCTTTCCACCTTGTCTCCTTAAATATTTTCTTCATACTTTGGACCTCTATGGCAAACAAAAATTCTAGCCCGCGGAGTCAACAGTGATGTGGATTTTCATGATCTTGTGTCATGTGATTTTTAGGTTTATGCAAGAGGTTTCTAAGGAAACTTCTTTGGGATGTTTTGGCGATTCTTTTGCAAGGGTTTTGGGGAAATTTTTGGAGGCTAGGGAGAAGAGAAAAGAGGGAGCTTTTAGAGAGGTTTTGGGAGGAAGATTCAAGTTGGATTTCAAAGCCAAGTAGCAAAGGGAAGAGTTGCCACCACTCTAATCCTTATTCCTTTAATGTTTTCCATTTCATTTATTATTTGTATCTTAGATTAAAGTTGGGATTCAAATTTTGATAATGTTGTATGATTATTATAGGGATTTTAATTTCATTATGAATAGCTAAACTCCTTCTAGAGGGTAGATCGATCTTATGCTGACATTATGGTATGATTAATGATTTATATGGTTGAGGATTCTTATTGGTTTATTTATGATGCTTTATTCTTGATGTTTCAATTTGCTGGCCATTTATCAAACGAATGTATATTTGGGATTCAACACTCTGGAGAGGTAATGTCGAATACAATGTAGGCATCATAAAATGAGACTCTAAATGACTCAGGAGAGCTTTTAGATATTGTGAAATCATCCAAAATAATCATAGAGTATAATGCATTCTCTACCTTCCAATTTTTATAGGATTATCGAAGTTGGAATGTTGAGAATAGATACTCAGCTCGGCACTCAAGAGAGGGAGTTGAGTGAATTAGCATTCTTGATTTATAAACCAATAGAATGATCAATGTATAATGAGTTAAGAGCATCATGATTTAAGCGTAAGTGAAATCAATTCTCTAGAGCTTATTTACCTTGGTTTCTTTTAACTAAAAGTATGTCTATCTCTACCTATTAGTTAAATTCATATTGTTTGGGTTTTCTAGATAAAAGTAAAATTATTTACTACAATAGGTAGTGATTAACTGAAATATAAAATTCCTATGGAAACGATACTTTCTCATCATTATATTACAAAACTTGATGTCATGTACTTGCAGTTAGTTTGCAGTGAATAGGGACATGTTGCATTGTCATGAATTTAGCATATCATGGATTTACACATGTTTTGAAACATGAACATGCTACTTACTATGTTATTTATCATTCTTTTTCGCTTTGCCTACTTACTAAGTTTGCCTAGACTCACCCTGTTTGATTCATGGTTTTTAGTTAATAGGTCAAGCATTGGAGCCCAACTAGGGGTTGGTGCTCATGATCCAGATTAGATGGTGACCTTCATGATGACTTAATGAAGTAGAGATTGGAAATCCTCCTATTTGGATGTGGTATCTAATGTATAAGAATTTGTAATTATAAGGGTTTCAAATTTTGATGTATATTGATTATATATGAGATAACTATGTTGGAATATCTTAGTGGCAGAATGTGTGTATGTGTGTATATATATGTATATGTATGTATGTATATATGTATGTATGGAACTCCTAGGTGTGTGTGGATGGATTTTCTCCATGTCTGTTTATGCCATTTGCCATTACAATGTGGTTTTTGATTCTGGGTAATGTGTGGGTATGTAATCATGATCATATTAGTGATGTATGAAAGAGTAGAGTTATTATATTATGTGGAGAATGTTGTACAGGTATAGAACCCTTATATTTCAGGGAAGGCTCTACCAGATTTCTAGTAGAATCGTTCACTAGAATATAAGTATGTAGTGCCCTAGGAGCAGGGTGTTACAATGTTAATGTAAGTGATGTATAACTAATTGGAAATGTGGCGTTATATTGGAATTTTGTACTGGTATGAATTTCTTATATTTTATGAGAGACTCTGCCAAACTTTCAGGAATTTTTGGTAGAATTCTTCTCTGGAATATAAGATGGTAGCGCCCTAGGAGTGGGGTGTTACAACACAATATGTTATCATCATGTGAAGTGTATATGGATTAGTTGATAATGTGTTGAATTAAGTAACATATTTTCATTAATATAAGCATGCTAGAACTTGTTTGAATATCCCTTAAGTCAAAATTTTAGGTTACATGTTTACTTGAAAATAATTTAGGCATTCTTTGATCAATTTGAGTCTTTCAAGCTAACCTAGTATAGTCATGTTAATAGTGTCCCCATTGAGCCTTAATGAAAGAATGGCATATGCAAAGCATGTGAAAGATCATCATTCAACTTTTCTATCTTTAGCCTCATGAATCAAACCCTTTTAGCCTAAAAATCCATGCTTGACCTATTAAGAGACATATTCTATACACATGTTTGTTAGAGAGGTATGAGTGAAGCAAAACAAGATAAGTTTTAAGTGCCAAAAGGAAAAGAAAAGGGACAAAAAGAAACGAATTAATAAAGATTCATCCTTCAATTAGGGGGATCACAAGCCAACGAACTCAAAAGAAAATAAGTTTGGGGGTATGGTAATAATACAACCCATAAAAAGAAAGATGAGCAAATAAAAAGTAAAGAGAGTGAACATTCATGTGAAAATTCATTTATAATCTCTTATTTTATGAATCCTTATTCCTTTTCTTTTGTTAGCCAATCCCAAGGCCCCATTACAAGCTTAACAAAGACCTATTGATTTAAGTGGACTGAGTTTTCTACATTAGTGGAGAGGGATTTGTTGCTTCCTAGCTAATGGTGGCTCAGGAAGGGGAGCAGGGGAGTGATTAAGCCTTTGAACATTTTGGCCAAGTCCAAAAGGTAGTGTTGAAATAAAATGGGAAAGATTACACAGTACACTAACACAAAGATTTTTATAGTGGTTCGGCCCTTAACCTGTTACCTACTCCACTTTTCTAAGTTAGCCTCTTTTGCTAAGCTCAAGATCTATAAACACTTGTTGGTTTTCAAGCTCACCAACAAACTTATACAAGTTGGTTTTCAAAGTTCACCAATAACTTACATACATTGGTTTTCCAAGCTCACCAACAGCTTATACATGTTGGTTTTCAAAGCTCACCAACAACATATATGAGAAAACACTAAATAAAAGTGTACAAAATGAATCCCTCTTGATAGGAAGAGTGTATGAAGTTTACTAATAGAAACATAATAAATATAAAAGTGAAGAACAAGAGAGGTTAGACTCCAGGAGTTGTTGAATGATTTGCTTTGACTGCTTGGCTAAATGTAGCGCAATGGAGTTTATCACATTGAAGAAAACTTGGAAGCCTTAGTAAATGCTTGAATAAAATTTTCAATTTATCTCCTAAACTTTTAAATCATCTTTTTATATGTTGTAGAATAAGCCTTAGTTTTTATGATTATTTTAAGTAGCTTTTTAACCATTTTGAAAAAAAGTATTAAAAGCTTCACTGCAATTTTCTTCTTTTGTCTAGCTTCAGAACTTCTGAGATAAGTATTCAAAACTTTCAAGCTTCAACAACCTATTAGTTACCATTATGCATTTAACCCGGAACTTTTGATATAGGTCTTCAAAACTTTTGAGGATTGATTTTGGTTTTTGACAATTTCATTAGTCACATTTTTGCTTATGATAAACTTCTAAAGAACCTCTGAAGCTTGATTTCTATTTTTGATATACTTCTTGAGTCTTGGCTTTTTGAGAATGACTCTAAAGGTTTTTTTAGTTGCCTCTAAGCAACTTCTGAAGTTAGTTTATGAAGCTTAAATTCTGTCTCTGATAAGCTTCTTGAATCTTGTCTTGGCTTCTAATCAGAGTGTGACTTTGAAGTTACTTTTGTCTTGGTTTTAAGTGCAAAAGCTTCTTCTAAATTATTTTTGAAGGCTTGAAAATATTTCTGATCTATTTTTGGAGACATTAGAAATGTTTGAAAATGATCATGAGGCTTACGCCTTATCTCTGAAGAGAATCTGAAGAGCTTCTCATAGGGTTCTGAGTTCAAAAACTTTTTTTGAACTTATGAGCCTCACTATTATTGATCTTCTAGGACATCATTTCTGAAGTTCTTTTGATGAATTTTTGATTACATAAAATATTTCTGAAGTAGAGCATTCTGCTTCTAAAGTTTTTCTTGAGACTTAGGCATGCATAGGCTTCCTCTAAATTATTGCTAAGGTTCTTTTTGTTGAACTTCTAATTGGAGAAAACATCTTTTGTATAGCTTGTGCATTGCTTTTGATTCACTTCTAAGCGTATTCAAAAGTTCTTACCGATGAACTTCGAAATGCAAAAACGCCATTCTATATTATTTGTAGAGTTTGAAATTTGTTTCTAATATGTTTCTAATAAGTTTCTAAGTTTAGAAACTTTTTTGAGCTTACTCTGTACCATAATTAATTGACTACTAATAAACTTCTAAAAGTTGATATTTCTTCTGATTCATCTATAAGACTTGGAAGTTTTTTTGAATTTTTTTTTAACAAGCTTCTGTGAAGTGTGAGATTGACTTGGAGTTAATTTTGACTCTTATGCCTTGTCTCTGTAAAGGTTCTAACTGGTTTTCGATGTACTTCTGAGTACTTCTGAATTTCTTCTAAGGATTGGAATTAATCCTGAAGTTACTTCTGATGACGTTCTTAGTTGCTTTTGAGCTTCTAAAAAGGTTCTGAGTAACTTTTGAAATACATTTGAAGCTTTGGAAATGGTTCTTTGGCTCACACCTTGTTTTTGAATACTTTTTAAATTTGGAATTTCTTCAGAAACATTTCTAAAGTTTGAGTTGTTTCTATTTGATCATTTTTTACATTATTTTTCTGTTAAGTAAGATAAGATATGCTTTAACTTAATGGTTACTCTCCTTAGCAAATTAATGCTGCATTACTTGGAAAGTAATCAGTTAGTACCTTAACTTTTCACTCATATATTTGCTATCATCAAAACTTAGTTGCTTAATTACATTCATTACCAAAATCAAGCTAAGTAGGAGGATTAGACTCAACATTCTCCCCCTTTTTTGATGATAACAAAACATTTAAGTATGAACCTTTCATAAAATATGCAATAAAGAAATTTAAAGCGACTAAATGCATGTTTAATATGCAGTGCTTCTACTAACTTAATATTGCTCCCCCTGAATAGGTGACTAAGATACTCTAAGATTTTCTCATAACTCTCTGATTTTTCTCCCCTGATTTTTCTACTATGATTTTTCTCCATAAGTTACTCTGATTTTTCTCCCCCTTTTTGACATAATAAAAAAGGCTTGGGAGAAGGATAAATTGTTTTAGTTCTGAAGAGTTTAATATGTGTGTTGATGGTCGTCAGAATTTTTGGGTTACTAATGTCAGAAGTTCTGAGGAAGTGAAAAAATTATGTTTTATCGGGTTTTTGAAATTAGGTGCACACTTTAGAATTTCTATAGGAAGGCTTCAAAATTTTTGAGGATGTTCGAAGAATATATTTAAATGCAAAAAACACTCTAAAACTCTATTAGAGTTTCTGAAATGCTTGAAAAATATTCTAAAAAGATAAATATGTAGCATTCATGTCCAGTTTAGGTATACATGCGTAATTTTAATCATCATAATCATGTGATCATTAATATTATAAAGCAATTAAATCATGTAATATGGAATTAAGCAAATGGATCTAATATTCTTAGTTCTCTCCTAATTTTACAAAAATTATCCTCTAGAAGTGGCTTTATGAAAATATCTGCTAACTAATCTTCAATTGGTACAATTTCTAAGTAGACATTGTGATTTTGAACATGATATCTAATGAAATGATGCCTAATCTCTATATACTTATATCTGAAATGCAACACTAGATTCTTTGTTAGACTTATGGCACTAGTATTATCACATCTGATAGGTTTATCAACATATTTCAAACCAAAATCACCTAATTGTTATTTCATCCATAAAATCTGAGCACAGCAACTACTTGTAGCTACATATTCAGCCTCAATAGTTGATAACACAATAGATGTTTGTTTCATAGAGAACCATTATATAACCATGCTTCTAAGAAATTGACAAATTCTTGATGTACTCTTCCTATCTACCTTATATCCAGCGAAATCTACATCTAAGTACCCAATCAATTCAAATTCTAAACCTTTAGGATATAACCAAGGTTTAGAGTGCTAAAAAGGTATCTAAGGATTCTTTTTACAGCATTGAGATGTGACTATCTAGGATCTGATAGGAATCTATCACACATGGAAACACTAAACATTATGTCTAGTCTATTGACAATTAGGTATAGTAAAGATCCCATCATGCTCCTATAAAGTTTATGGCAAAGAGATTTACCTCTCTCATTCTTGTCCATCTTTATTGATGTGCTTACAGGTGTTTCATATCTTTAGTTGTCTTCAATGTTGAATTTCTTCAGCAGGTCTTTTGTGTACTTTTTTTAGTGGATGAAAATTCCTTCTTTCAGCCGCTTAACTTGCAATCCCAAAAAGAGGTTAAGTTCTCCCATCAAGCTTGTTTTGAATTCACCCTCCATTGTCTTGGAGAATTCTTGGCAAAGATTTTCATTAGTTGCACCAAATACTATATATCAACATAAATGTGAACTATAAGGATACCATTCATTACATGCTTAATGAAGAGAATGGTATCAACTTTATCCCTTGAGAAACCTTTCTCAATTAGGAATTTTCTTAGCCTCTCATGTTGAACATATTATCTAGCTTGATTTTGATGATGAATACTCTTAACCAAATGTATTTTGATGATGAGCAAAGACATAAGTGAAACATTAAGATATTAACAATCTGTTCTCAAGTATGTTGTAGAAATATTAACTCATACTCAACTTGAGAATAACATTCATGATGATAAAAGGAAGACACAAAGTAAATGTTCTTTTAAAATTAAGTATATAAATTTTATATATACTTAAAACATGAAAGTAAAAATTTTGAAGTCTTGAAGACACCCTTTGGAGGCAACAGTAACAACCTCGAAGTTATTTCAACATGTTTTGGGGTAAAATGGAAAGCTTTGGAATCGTCATAACAACTTTGGAGTTAATCAAGAATCTTCAAAGTAATCACAGCATGTTTCAGAGTAAATTGAAGAGCTTCAGAGTCATCATAGCAAAGCTTCAGACAAGCCACAACATATATCGAAGTCTTCATAATGAGCTTCGGAGGAAAATAAACTAAATTACTTAGGAGTCATTATAAGTATGTTTTGGAGTAGATAGACATGCTTCAAAGATAATTGAAAAGCTTCTGATAAAGCCTAAGACAAGCTTTGGAATCCTCACAATGTGTTTCAGAGTTGTCATAAGCACACTTCGGAGTCTTTTTTCAAAGCTTCAACAAGTCACAACGTACTTCAGAATAATCAAGAAAGCTTCGAAATCATCAAGTATGCTTCGGACTAGTCATAGAAGTTTCAGAGTAATCACAGTATACTTCAAAGATAATAGGACAAACTTCAGAGATAATCAGTTATGCTTCAGAGTAAACAGATATACTTTGGAGTCCTCAAAGCCTCACTTTGGAGACAATGACTAAGCTTCAAAGATATTAAATAATACTTCAGAGTCATCTTTCTGAACAAATAAAAGTTTAGAAAATCCAAACTTCCTTCTACAAAGGTGTCACAACTAAGAAGGCTTACTGTTATTTTTGAAAATTTTAAGAAAAAAAATTAAATCATTCGAAATCATTCAAGACATCAACTGTTCACTCGTTCTTTAGAGTAACTAAAGAAGCAACTTCAGAACACCCGTGGTGAAAGTGAACATTGAGAAAAGTTAGCGACAGAGTAGCAGATCGATACTAGAATGCAGCAACATTAGACTTGCCCAAAATATAAGGTAAAGAAAAATATTTTTGAATGTTTGAATGTCTACCATAGTCAACAACGGAAAAATCTCTCTTAACCTATAAAAGAGAGATTTAGAAGCAGAAGAAAATCAACTCTTGAATATCATTGATCATTGCTAAAAATACGAAGAGCATTCAAAATCTTCCTTCAAAGTTCAACTCCAACGGCTACATCTTTGTTAGAAACTCTAAAGTCTAAATCACTTCTCAATCAAGGAGTTTGAATCTTTTACTCTCATTTGCTTATTCATTTATTGAAAGTTCAGAACTTTATGTACAAATCTAAGTAAACGACATCAATTCGTACACTTTGTTTTAGTATTTGGAACACAAGCAGAGTGCTTGGTGTTTATGTATTGAGATAAGCAAGTATGGAACTTGCTGAATGGGTATTAGTTTGTTTGTGAGCTTTGAAAACCAACAAGTTTTGAAAATTTTTGGTTAGCTTGGAAAATAAGTAAGTTGGTTGGTAAGCTTGTTGTAAAACCAATGTATATTTGATTAGGTTGATCAAGGTATTAGTGGAACCTAGGTTCAGTAGAGGAGACTGAATCAAAGAAACGGAGTAGAAACTTTGAAAGGGCCAAACCACTATAAAAATCTTGTGTTGTGTTTTACAATCTATTTTACTTATTCATTTAGCACTTTATTCATTTGATTTAGCCAAAAAGTTTTAAAGCTCAATTCACCCCCCCTCTCCTAGAGCTACCATTGTATAAGGGATCAACAAGTGGTATCAAAGCAAGCTTCACTAGTTAAATCTCGATTACTAGTAGATTAACTTGTGAAGAGATTCAAATGGTAAGTATGTTCTACAATACATTTGCTAAAGGACAATCATCTTCTAGACCCCCCCATTTGATGGAACAAATTATAGGTATTAGAAATGAGAATGCAAAATTTCTTGACTGCCATAGATTACTAGTTATGGCTTATAGTGAAAAATGGAAAGAATGTTAACAACACTAAAGATAAATACACTAAAAAAGATATATAAGCAGTAGAACATGATGTTAAGGCAAAGAACTGCCTCTACTATGCTTTAACCTCTTCTGAGTTTGAAAATATTTCTGCATGTGATTCAGATAAGAAATTCTGGGATAAACTCAAAGTAGCACATAAAGGTACAAACTAGGTAAAAGAAACTAAGATAAATCTTCTAGTGTAGGAATATGAAGATGAAGCCTTCTCTATGAAGGAATTAGAAAACATTTCTGAAATATTTGGAAGATTTCAGAAAATCACCAATAGCTTAAAGAACTTAGGAGAAAAATACCAAGAGACCAAGCTAGTAAGGAAAATCTCGAGATCTCTGCCTAGACACTGGATGCCTAAAGTGACTTTTATACAGGAAGCAAAAGATCTAAAAAGGTGACAGTAGAAGAACTCATGGGATCACTCATGACCCATGAAGTTCTAATGAAACAAAAAGCACTAGATGAAGTGAAAGGCAAGAAAACAATAGCTCTATATGCAGAATCAAAAAATGAAGAATCTTTAGAAGATGCCTCAACCATGGAAGATGATGAGGATATGGCCATGATAACCAGATGATTTAGAAACATGTTCAAGGAGAAAAAATTTGGAAATAATTCCAAGAACTTCAAAAGGAAAGACAAGAAAAAGAAAGTTCTATATTGTTATAACTATAGCAAGCTTAGGCATATGAAATTTGATTGCCCAGAACCAGATAAAAAGTAAGAAGACAAGAAGAAAAGGTATAATTTTTACTTTGATAAAAAAGAATATTTCTAATAGCAGGAAATTTGGAAAGAAGAAGAAAGCGATGCCTACATGGGAAATACTCGAAAACATGATGTAAGAAATCTCGAGTGAAGAGGAAGAAAAAAATGAAACTTAATTTAGCTTACTCAGCTCCAAAGAAAAGAATCAAGAAGAACACCACACAAGAATAAGCTTCATGGTTATCCACCATGATGAGGTAAATTCGAAACTTGAAATTTTTGATATTGAAGAATTATTAGAAGAACTATATCCAAATTTCAAAACATTAAAAACTAAACACAATGAAACCGAAAGAGAACTAGAAAGAACAATTAATGAATGCTCCATATTAAATAAGGAAACAAATTGCTCAAAATTGATCAGATTATCAATATAGAACTTGAGAAAATTAAAGCAAAAA
>JAYJMB010061378.1:6535-71961 GCA_036873735.1 Pouteria campechiana | reverse complement strand
CTTCATTGTTTATTCAAATTTAGTTCTTATATCATCTACTGAATTTCATTCAATCAAATATTACTGATTTGATACAATTTTGGTACTTAGTGTGTAACAACCTACTTCCTCATGGGAACGATACTCAACTTACCTCATCTATATTACTTATGAACATGTATACTTGCATGAGAGTCAACAATGTGGGAAGATAACTATGTTTCATGTTATAAGTTCAAGGATGATAAATAGGTATTTGTTGAAAATAGGAGAATGACTAGGTTTCAAAAGAATGTGAATTCATTTTTCAGCAAGAAAATGAGGTTGTAGCCTTGGAAACAAAATTTTGAAATAGAATATGAAGGGTTTGGTTAGTATGAAATAAAGAATCAGATATTTCAGATGATAAGACGAGTTTCAGACTATATGAAATAAGGATTGTGGCATTTGGATGGTATGAAATACAACATCAACATTTCATATGATATGAGGGATTTCATACACATAATTGAGTTTAGCATGGTCTAAAATTATAATTTAAGATGATGTGAAGTTTGGACACAAAAATGAGTTTCAAACAAAATCTTGACATTTTTAAGCATGATTTCAGACAAAAAATGTAGGGTGAATTCCTACACATTTATATTAGTCATTCCTAATTCTCTCCTTATGTTACAGAAAGTCTCTAATGGCAACGGCTTACTAAAAATGCCAGCAAGTTGAGCATTCGTAGGCACATATTCCAAACATATGTCATGCTTTCTGCATGATCTCTAATAAAGTGATGCCTAATGCAAATGGCACTTGTATTATCACAACTTATAGGTATATCCCTATAGTTAAAACCATAATCCAAAAGTTTCTACTTCAACCAAAGCGATTGTGCACAACAACTTTGAGTAGTTATATATTTAGCTTTTGCAGTAGAGAGGCAATACTAGTTTACTTCTTAGAAAACCATGAAACTAAATAATTTCCTAGAAATTAAAATATTCCACTAATGCTCCTTTTATCAACTTTGAATCCTCCAAAGTCAGTATCTGAATATCCAACCAATTCAAAACTAGTTCCTTTTAGATAATAAAGCCCAAGACTTGGTGTATCAAGCAAATACTTAAAAATTCGCTTAACTGTAGTTAGGTGCGACTCTCTTGGACTAGACTGAAATCTAGTACATAAGTATACACTAAACAAAATATCAGGCCTAGATATAGTCAACTAAAGAAGTGAACCAATCATACTATGATATAACTTTTGATCTACAAGTTTACCCTCCTTATCCTTATCTAGTCTTGTTAAAGTGCTCATTTGATTGTTTGCAGCCTTCACTTCCTCCATCTTGAATTTCTTGAGCATGTCTCTTGTATTCTTAGATTGATAGATGTAGTTTCCATAATCTTTTTGCTTGATTTGCAATCCAAGGAAGTAATTCAGCTCATCCATCATACTCATTTCGAATTCAACTTGCATAATTATTGAAAAATCTTAACATAGAGTTTCATTAGTAGCATTGAATGTAATATCATCTATATAAACTTGAACTATCAAGATATCTATGCCTAGTATCAACTTTCCTTCTCTTGAAATGATCACTTAGAAATTTACTTAACCTTTCATACCAAGCTCTTGGAGCTTGCCTTAATCCATATAGTGCTTTGGTGAGTTTGTATACGTGGTCATGTTGATCATCACATTCAAAACTAGGGGTTTGTTCGACATATACCTCCTTATTTAGATACCTATTTAAGAATGTGATGAAATAGTTTGAAATTCTTGTAGGATGCAAATGCAAGTAACATCCTAATGGCTTTTAATCTTGCTACGAGGGTATAGGATTCTTCAAAATTAATTCCCTCTTCTTGGGAATACCCCTTAGCAACTAGCCTTGCCTTATTTTTGACAACAAGTCCACTTTCATCTAGTTTATTTTTAAAAAATAGCAACTAGCCTTGCCTTATTTCTGACAACAAGTCCACTTTCATCTAGTTTATTTCTAAAAACCAACTTAGTTCCAATTATAATAGTAAGTTCATATCTTGGAACCAATTCTCACAACTCATTTATTGCAAACTGGTTTAGCTCTTCTTGCATAGCAATGCTCCAATTTTCATCATTTAGAGTTTGATCAATGCTAGTGGGCTCTATGTTAGAGAAAAAGGCATAATTGCCACAAATGTTCTACATGGACTTTCTTATCCTAACCCTATCATAGATATCATCTATGACTTGATCTTTAGGATGGGAACTAATGAACTTCGAAATCAGAGGAGGTTGATAGGGAACACTACTTGCACTTACCTCCTCTTCATTATCTGAATCTTGTTATGCCTTGAAGTGCCTTCTCCCCCCTTGATTTTGTAATTGCAGCTTCTTCATTCTCTTTGTGACTTTATCTACTTCACTATTAGACTCCTATCTCATGGTTAAACTAGTTTCATCATCGACTCCTCCACAATTTGAGTTTTCTTATTGGAAACTTTAAATGCTCTACTATGAAGAGTAACCAAGGAAGATAGCCTCATCACTTTTTGGATCAAACCTCCCAAGGTTATCCTTCCCATTATTCAACAAATAACATAGACAACCAAAGGAATGTAAATATGAGATGTTTCGTTTTCTTCCTAAATTGCTCTAATGATAACTTGGTTTAGCACATGGCAAGCTGTTTTAACTGCTTCTCCCCAAAAATTTTTGGACAATTTACCCTCATTCAACATGGTTCTTGCCATTTCTTAAATTCTTCTATTCTTTCTTTCTATAACTCCATTTTGTTGAGGATTTTTAGGGGATGAGAAGCTATGGTAAATTCCTTTTTCCTCATGATAGTCAACAAATTTTAAGTTTTCAAATTCACTACCATGGTCACTTCAGATTGAGATAATTGAAACTTGCTTCTCATTTTGGATAAGTAAAACATAGAAAATGCTTTATCTTTGCTAGCTAATAGTATTACCCATGTGAACCTGGAGTAATCATCTACAATGACATACACATATGTTTTCCCTCAAAGGGTAATAATATCTGATGGTCCAAATAGATCCATTTGTAAGAGCTCTAGTGGTCTAGATGTGGACACTTCATTCTTAGGAGAAAAAGATGCTGGTCTATCTTTGACATTTGACAAGCTTTACAGATTTGATTCTTGTCATTTCACATTGGGCAAACCATTTACTAGATTTTTCTTCTACAAAGATTTGATATTGCACAAATTGATGTGCCCCATTCTTTTGTGCTACAACCATGGGTCATCATTAATAGTAATTAGGCATTTTTATACAATTTCAACTAGATGAACTAGATATATATTTCTATGTTGCTTTCCATTGAACAATAGACTATCATCTACATCGAATACATTACATGTGGATGATTCAAACTCAACTTTGTGACCTTTTTAACATAATTGGATAATACTTAGTAAGTTATGATTGAATCCATCTACATATAATACATCTTCTATGCATGCATTGAATAAACCATAAATTTTATCTATACACTTGATGAAGCCTTTGTTATTATTTCCAAATGCAACTATCCTTCAATTTATCAGTTTGAGCTCCTTGAAGAAGTTCTTGTTCTTGGTCATGTGTCTTGAGCATCCATCGTCCATGAACTAGGAATTTTCAGATGTTTCTTTGAAGCTTTCTTGCATTTAGAAAATAAACATTCTTTTACCTCTTTAGTACCTAAGTAGTTGGTCCAGTTGTGTAAGTGAATCTGTGTATGTGAGAGGATTCTGCATAGTTCTTGGGTCTCTATATTAATCTTGCAACATTTTCTAGCATCTTCCTTACAATGCAATCATACATCGTGTGTCCCTCTCTATTGCAAAAATGATATGTATT
The DNA here is from genome assembly GCA_036873735.1 of Pouteria campechiana. Classification (NCBI taxonomy): domain Eukaryota; kingdom Viridiplantae; phylum Streptophyta; class Magnoliopsida; order Ericales; family Sapotaceae; genus Pouteria; species Pouteria campechiana. The sequence continues at coordinate 68,137 of JAYJMB010061378.1, read as the reverse complement.
GGAAATCCTACTAGGTGCATTGTATGTCACTGGTTTTCTAACCAAAGAATGTCCTATGAATCTTCTAATGTTGGGACAATTTCCTCTTTTTTGTGAGGTTCATGAACCATCCACCAAATTTTCTATTTTCTTGTGGTTCTTCACCACTTGATTGTTCACATCCAAGTCCTCTTTTATTGTTTTGCCCAGTCATACACAGGAACTTGGTCATTATTCTCCTAGGTTGGAAAATTTGTTCAAAATACTATTTAGTATTTCTATCTCCTTTCTCAGGTTTCTAACATCTTTTTTGCAGAGATAGATTCCTTTCTACTAGAATGGCATTCACTTTGACAGTTGTGTCAAAGTATCTATTCTTTTGGGTGAACTTTTGTCCAAGAATTTCAAACTCATTAAAGATACAATTATATGATTACTATAGCTCATCAAGCTCATTATATTTGGTATAACTGCCGGTAGAGCTTCAGGAATCAGAAGAGTAAGAGTATTAAGAATTTACCTCAGTTTACAATTCATTTGTGCATTTTTCTTATTTATCTTTGGTGGAAAGATGGCTTCTAGACTCATTCTTTACATGAGCCATGCAGCAGATTTTCACTAGGTTTCCAACTTCTTTATCATCTTTCCCGCTGAGTTTGTGCTTGAGGAATCTTCATCTTTCACATATATTTCTCTGGCTTGATTCCTTGATGGCCTCTTGAATTATTTATTTATTTTGCTCTTTTCTTTTCTATCTTCTCTCTCATTTAGGTCTGCTCTTTATTCATTTTGACACACTACAAACATATGTTCAACTCCTCTACATTTATAACATCTAGGAAAAATCTTTCTTCTTTCAGTTCTTCTCTTTTCATCTTGTCTAGGCTCATTTCTGAAGTTATTTCCTCTAAAGCTCGTTACAAATTTACTAAAAATTCTGGCCAGCATAGCCACTTTGTCTTCCGTTTGTGAGTCAAACTCACTACTACTTTCTTTTGCTACTCTGAGAGTCGTTATCTTTTTTGGTTTTACTAGCTATTCTCTTTTACTCTTGATCATTTCGTGTGACGTCAAAGAGCTAATAAGATCATCGATCTTGATCTCATTTAGGTCCTTCGTTTCTTCTATTGATGCAATCTTTTGATTGCAAGACTCAGGCAATGCTCTTAGAATCTTCATTACCTGCTCAAAATTTAAAATTTCTGCTTCTAAACCTTTCAAGGTGTTAGTAATTTTAGAAAAATGAGCATACATTTTGGATATGTTCTCTCCTTCACTCTTCCTAAAATTTTCATAAGGATGTTCCTTTTGGTCCCTTTGACCTAGGAGGAACCTTCATAAATGGATGCCAATGTGACGCCCTAGAATTTTAAGGTAAGCATATTTTCTGAAGTAACTATTTAGGATGAATGATGCATATGACTTCATGGGAATTTGAAATTAATTATATATGTAATGTAATGTGAATGTCAGAATGATGATTAAGGATATGTCAATGGTAATCACCTTGCATGAATGATCGCAAAAAGGCCACAAGAAAATATTGTTGAGAAGTTGCACGTGCGTGGTTCAACATGCTCCACCAAAGTATTGAGAGAGGAGCTAGTTTAAGTACTCCACCAGCTCCCCCAAGAATGTGGGTTTCCTCCCTCTCCCACACCCAACTCTCCTAGCTTCCTTTTTGCACCATTCTTCTACTGATTTTGTGGGAACAATCGCTATAAGCATGTGCAACTACTATCCCAAGTAGTAAGTGAGTCAAAATTCATCTGATTGATGGGGAACAAAAGCAAGGAAATTTTGAAAAATTCACCAAAGGAGTCTTTTGCCACAATTGGGGGAAAATATTAAGGATTTGAAGTGAACTCATATTGGTAATTCATGATTTTTATTGTTCTTGGGGTATGTTCTACAACCCTAGTGGAGGTTAGGGTTTAAAAGTTATAGGGATTGTTTGGGTATTCCCATGAGGAACTAATTAGAAGGTTGATTATCATGTTACTGATGAGAATTAGCCATAAGAAACCATGTAGATGACTGTCCATGGGTTGGACAGCCATGTGTTAACTCTTGTGCAGTAAGCATTTGAATGGATTAGGTTAGAAAGTGAATTGATGAATTTTAAGACATGACCAGTTAGTTAGGAAGATCAATTTGATGTTAATTATGTAGAATCATGATAATCTTATGTTGGAAATGAATTCCAACTAGTTTATTTTACTACGAATTGAGAAATTGAATGATGGCCATTACGTGTTTGATGAAATGACCATATGGAAGGGAAAGTGCATTTGGGTGGTTTTTACCATGGTTTGAATGGTTCACCAAATAAGTAGTAAGCAGAGTATTATAATATGCTTAAATAGGGTATGACATGTGCAATAGGATCAAGACATATCCTGAGGAGGATTTGATGGACTGCACTTATCTTGAATGGAGTATATGCTATGTGTGTAGGATTCGTGGAACCTTAGTTGGAAGTGAGTGGTGGAATTGGAGCTCAAAGAGTGTGATTGTCTCTATAAGGTAGGTAGGATTTTCTTTTATGTTATGCATGGATGTAAAAATGGATGGGGATAGTTGTATCCCATTAATTTTATATGGGCAATGCATTTGAATGTTTGAATGTGTTTCTTACCATAAATCTCAAAATAAAATGTGAAAGCTATGTATTTTTATGAGGTAGTGTTGGAAATTCAATTTAGTTATTTGTTCAAGTCATTCATGATGGAATCATTGAAATATAAATTCTGCTATAGATGTTAAATTGGTCTGATTGATTATTGTATCTCATGGTTTTTCCATCTGTGGATTTGGAAGTATGATTTGTGATTTGAAATGAAATATTTATGTATTTTCTAGATGCTTAGTGATAAATGTTTCATTGGGTTTAGTATTCATTGAGAAGTGAAGTGAATTCTGCTATATGTGTTATAATAACTTGTTTGAATGACCATTTCATGCAATTCCTTATGAATTGTAAGGGGTATGATTAAATCATGTGCTATATGAAAGTATTTTGATGATAAAATACTAAATAAAACTAAGAAAAGGTGTGTATGTGACTTAGAAAACCTATACGAATGGTTAAAAGAAAGCCCAAGTGGATGGGGCCAATTACAACAAAAATGGGTAGCAGGACTTGGAGTCGCAACTCCAGAAAGTGGAGTCGTGATGCCACTTCCTGATAAGGTGAAATGGGTAACCAGCAAGTCTGGGCCATAGCACCAGAAGGTGAGGCCATGGCACAACTACAATGCTGCTACAGTGTTACTTCCATGTATGTGTGTATTTTTAGTGGTTTTGTTAGGAAACTGTTGTGATATTTTTTGGGGCATGTTGTGATGATTCGCCTTGGAACCCATGTAATGTAATGATTGTTGCGGAGAGCCTTCAAGGAGATTGAAAGTAAGGTTTCTTGGAGGCTTTAGAGGGAGAAAAAGAGGGCATAGTAAATGATAGATTATATGTTAATGTGATGGTTCCCAAGTAGCACGAATATGACCTTAATATACATGCATCCGTGGTGTCTATGTTATATGAGATACCCATACATCCGTGGTGGTTTTGTTTATATTTATAGTTGATTGTACATGACACCAATGATATATGACGTGACATGCCCGAGGAGCCAAAACATGATATGATATGACCGTGCTTGGGTGGCTCAAACTTGATGTGACATGACAATTCCTTGATGGCATAGATAGGATATGACTATGATAGTGCCTGGGTAGTAAACAGGATATGGCCATGATAGTGCCTTAGGCGCACTAATATGACATGAATATGAATATGCCATTGTTGGCATGTGCCTTTGGTGGCATGAGTGGATATGCTTTTAGTGGAATAAATATGATGTGATACCTATGAAATAGTTTATAAAATTGGGCAGTGATGCCTTGTAACCATTGATACCTTATAATCACTAGATTTGATTCCCTCAGTAGATGTATATGGTGAGCCTGAGATCCTTGTATTGCAATGAAGTTAGGGTACCATAGAAAGCAATGATCTTGTTGTCATGGATCCGACAACATTCGTAGTCGGGGTTACATGAAAAAACCAATAACACATTGAAGAGGGAAACAGGCAATATTACAGTTGGCACATATTATGAAAGAAACAAAATTAGTATGTATGGATGATAATGGCCTATCATAGTCATGGTATGAGAATGATAAATGTTCATGAATAAGAATGCCAATATGATGAATATGTATGAATGCAACTACTAGGATGATGAATTTGCATGCATGATGAAAAGGTTAGCTTGTGTAATAATGAAAACAAAAATATGTGCGTGCAAATGAGAATGCCTTGGTAATAAGGCAGTATATGAATATTGATTATGGGCATGGGATGGGCATGTACATCCTGGATATAGGGATGTGAGATTGAGTTTGAGCCTGGATTACTATGGCAAGTACATCTCGGGTGGAGGGATGGAAAATATATATAAGCCTGACTCATTAAAACATGAGTATAATGAGCATATAGATAGTGTTGCATTGTCATGAGTTGTAACATATCATAAAGTTGCATGTGTATTGGAATGATTATGATTTATTAATGAGTTATTTGCCATTATTTTTTGCTTCACCTACTTACTGAGTTTTCCCGGACTACCTCATTTTATTTATGGCTTTTAGTTGACAGGTCAAAAGATGGAGCCCAACATGGGGTCAGGGCTCATGATCGGGATAGACTATGATCCTCATGCTGGCGTGATAGTTTTAGATGATAAATTTCCTTTTTGTTATATTTAATGTAATGTATATAAATTGTAATTTAAAACTATTCAAGCTTTATGGATATAAGGCATGTATATGATAATTTTACTAACACATCATAATAGTGAAGTGTGTGTATATGTTACTATGGTCATGTGTCATCACAATGTGACTTGTGAATCTGGGCGATGTGTGGGTGTATTTTTGTGACGCCCCAAGACTTTGGGGTGAGAAAATTTTTGCAAAATATTTATTTTGGCTATGGTGAGATAAATTGAGCTGAGGTAAAGTGTTTTGAATTGCATATATGTATGAATTGAGTAGGAGTTAAGTGAAAGGAAAATAATGGGTAGCGGGATGGGCGCCGCGGTGCCCAAATTCTGAGTCATGACGCCAGTGTAACTATGGTGTGTGAGTGAAATGGTTTCAAGTGTAGAATTTTTGGGGGTTTTAGAGGTGGTCCATATTTATGTAATTTACCTCCAAATTTATATAATTTAATGCAATCCTATAATGATGAATAAATGATAATAAAGTTGGGATGATTAATGACACTTTAATCATGTTTTATGATAAAATTAAAGGAGAAATGGAGTTGCTTGTACATGGGGTGCAAGTGCACCTATGTAGCACTAAAAACATTGGCCCTTATAATGCTCCATCATCCCAAATCGTCCCTCTCCACCCCATTTCATGCCCTTGCTGCTGCCCCTTCCCTCTCCAACCACCCACATCTCAATGCCTTGCCATTTTAGCTGGGAAACTTCATGATTTAGGCGTGCAAATGATCGTCCATCAAAAGTTTAGCTGAATCCCACTTATTTGGACATGGTTTAGAGGGAGGAAACCTTACTCTCATCCTCACTTGTTGCTGCTCATGGGAAACAAGGGAGATTGAAGCTAGGAGCATTGTTTTATGGTGGGAGACGCATTCAAATTCAGTGGGCCATTGATCATGGATTGAAAAATAAGTTAGAAAAGGTGCTTCATTAAGGTAAGTAGGTTTACTTTTTGACATGCATGGATGAGAGGGTGGGGATAGTGTGTATCCCATTGTTTCTATATGGGCAACACATTTGAATGTTATTTCTTATATTGTATTTTGATTTGAAATGATAAAACTATGTATTTCTATGAGTTATTCTTGGAAATTGGATGAAAATTCATTTTCTTAAATGGATTCATGATGGAATCTTATATTTTCATGTGTTTATTGTACACTTTGGATCCTGCTATGTGTTCAATTGGTTAGGTTGAATGTTGCAATTTATGGTATTTCCATGTGTTGTGTTGGAAATTTGATTTGAACTTAAAAGATTATGCAAATTCTATATGTCAACTTGGAAAATTGATTCAACCATAGGTGTTCACTTTATGTACTTCTTTTCGTAGTGGAGGGGATTCTATTATATGTGTTGAATGGGTCTATGTGGATGTTGCATTTCAGGGAATGTTAATATGAATCAATAAGTGGCATGATTGAGTTATGTGAAAGGGGAAAATACCTTGATGATTGAGTATTAAGAAAAACCCCAATTGGATGGCTAAAGAAAGCTCCACTTGTAGGATGTGAAGGTAAGCAAATAGGTAGCAGGATTTGGAGTTACGTCACAAAATCTAGAGCCGTGACTCCACTTCATAAAAATGTGCAACAAATGGCTAGAATATTCTAGAGCTGACCTGTAGTGCTTCTATAGTACTACTATAGTGCTGCTACAGTCCATGTGTATATTTTATGGGGTTTTGTGTGATTTTCTTGGGAAATTATTTTGATATGTTTTAGAGACGTTAAAGAAGAAAAAGAAACCTTGTAAAAGATAATTGTGTAATGATAGTGCCTGGATGGCACGCATATAGTATGACTATGATTTTCCATGAATTCTTTTTTTAGTTAATTATGTGTGAATGTGTAAATGTATTAGGGATAGTGAGTAACCATTGAATTGTATATAAACAATTGTTGAATAACTTGGTTGTATTGTATCATGAGTGAGAATGATAAAAATGTGTGTTCTTATACATTTCTTTATGTTACAAGTTGTACACAACTGATTCTGTCAATTGGTTCCTTGGATATTGCATGGCATGAAATAAATATAATATGCATGAGTGGCATAGATATGCAAGAATATGCCTGCATATTCTTGAACATGATATGACACCGGTTGTGGGCGTGCCTTGGTTGATGGCAAAGATATCATATGATTATGATAGTGCTGAGATGGCACAAACATGATGTAACCATGACCATGTTTGGGTGGCATAGACATTATATAACTATAATGGTGCCAACATGGCACGAATATGATGTGAATAAGTATGTACCTTGGGGGCAAAGGTAGTTGATTTTGATATAACACCGGTGAAATATGGACATGAAATGCCCGATTTGCTCAATATGACATGATATGTCCGTGCCTGTATTGGCACTGATATGACATGCTATGGTCATGCCTGGATTGGCACCAACATGATATGATATGGCCAGCCCAAACACAATATGACTATGATAGTACCTGAGTGGCACAAATATGATAAACTTACAACAGTGACTTAATAGCACGAACATATGTGACCATGGTAGTGCCTTAGGGGGCACCGATGTGATGTTAACATGAGATGAGTTTAAATATGCTTTGCATTAAGAACATGAGTGTGTAAGGATATAAAATAACTCCCCCAGGGTATGGATGTGCCTTGATAGTATAAGTGATTTATGATTGATAGCATGGGCACCTTAATGGTGTGGATATGATATAGCCCAAGTGAAACACACACATATATAAAGTTAGAGTTGAACAGTAAGGCCTTGTAACTATTGTATCTAATTTCCTTAGTAAATGTGTAACACCCAAGGTGTTGAAAATGGAAAAATTTTATTTTCATATTATAATGATGACTTGGGGTGAAAAAAATTAAATTTGAAATGAAATGGTGCAAGCGTATATAAAGTGCAGGTGAATTTAATGTAAATAAACTATTAAAAATATATGTGACTAGTTACATGATTTGATTCTTAGATATTTGAGAAATATTATGGTGTATTTTAATGATATATTAATGAAAAAAAGTATGCGAGGAAAGTATGAGAAAAAGGAAAAGAATGGAGAAAAAGGCAAGAGTATCTTAAAAAGAAATCATCTATAAATATAATGTCACTTGTATCCACTTTTTGGCATATCCTTTGGATGATTTAAAAAATTATTCAACATTAAAGTTGTATCCCTTGAAATTATCTTTCAAACACATTAAGAATCACATGATTTGGACATCGTATGAGGAAGCTATAGCTAATGCACTGAAACTGCTCTAGGTGAATAATTAAGAATGAAAATGATGGGATTAACTTGATAAATTTAAAATTTTGTGTATTATTTATGCAAAATAATTTTAGAAATTTTCATAAAAGAGCCATTGAGATAAATATTTATGTATGATATAGAATTTGCAAATGATTTATTGATTTTTATGTGACATTTGAGGTTTAATTATTAAGTGAGTGAGTATTGGGCCATAATTTATAATTATGGTTAAATAAATCTATCCCTAATTAATTGAGAATATTAATTATGCATTTTAATGTATTGATGAATGGAATAATTAGAGGATACATTAACTATGTTTAATTGAGGAGATTAATTGGGAAATGTAGTTGCATGTACATGGGACACACATAAACATGTGAAACACCAAAAGTATAAGCCATTTAAAGTGCACCACCATCTTCAATTCAAACAAACCCATCCCCACCCACTCCCCCTTGTAGCAATCTCTTTCCACACCATTCCACATCCTATTTTTAGCAAATTTATCAAGGGAAATTGATGATTAGGATGTGTAATTGATTATTCACAAAAAATAGAGAAAAATACATCCCTTTGGATGTGGAGAAGAGAAGAGCAACCCCATTTTCATCCTCTCATGTTTTTGCATGTAAGAAAAATGGAAGAATGGAGCTAGAAAAATTGTTTCATTGTGGAAACAAGCTTAAATTCAGCGGTAAGATCCTTTTCCCCATTAAATTTAGAACTTATGCACTGTTAGGGTTCTAATGCAATTTTGTGGGGGTGATTAGGGTTGGAAAATGTGTGGATCGGATGGGGTTTTGATGGAGGAAATTGATTAATCAAGAATGGTAACTTAATAGATATTATTTGGGCATGATTGGATTTCCATAAAGCTGACCACAAAAATGGACAACTACACGGCTTGGGCATGAGCATGGGTTGGGCGTGATTTGGCTATTTATAGTGTATAGAGTGAATGTAATGTTAAATTGGTGGTTTAATGATTAATGTAGAATGCTAATTATGCTAGGAGATGAGTAATTTCTATTGGAATTATGTATGTAAGATATGGATGCAAGTTGTTTGATGAAATGCATCGATGAAACCTCGGTTGAGAATGAAAGATGTATGAGTAGTTTGTAAATGATTTTTAAAGATTTATTTACTTGGTTATGATAATAGTTAAATGTTAATTAATATGGTAGTGAAGTACATGTCACTCAAATTGTATATAATACAAGATAAGTTGCTGAAATTTGTGATGTATATCTGAAATTTATGATGTATATGATGAATTTGTTAAAATGCTTTAATCTGAACTTGATGGAATATGAAGGGACTATTTGGTGATTATTTGGGTGAGCCTTGTGTCTACTTTGATTATTAATAAAGTTAAATATGCATGTTGGAGATGATTTGTGTATAACTGATAACCCATGAGATGGATGATATGTTGCTGAAGTTTGTAAATTAAGCCATGTATACAAACTGTTTGTTGAAATGTATGTAAGGAGTGCAACACAATCAAATGAAGAACTTAATGAAAATTTTCAAACTTGGATCATATGGAACCCCAACTTGATATAGGGAATAATTTCCATTAAGATGAGTGTTTAGAGTTTGTAATTGAACAATGAGATATGAATATACCTTAATGAGAAGATTAAGGGGGTTTCATCTATTTTATAGATTAAATTGAAATTTTCAATTGAAATATATGTACCTTAAGTGTTGATATATGTGATATATATAGGATCATTGAGCATAGGTGCGAAGTTAAGGAACTGATGAGGATTTATGAAAGGTCTCTTCATGTAGGTAAGTAGGCTCCTTTTCCATTTGGAATGGATACATGGCATAGTGATCATCTCATATTTTGAATTTGGGCAAGTATGAATGGATGGGGATAGTGGATATCCTGAACTTTGTTAAAGATTGATGTTTGTTAGGTTTGGTGAATGCATGAATATTAAATATAAGTAGTCTCCCTTGGATTGACATGATTGGTGTTTCTTTATGATATAAATATATGATTGTTGGGGATAGTGAGTATCCCATGTTTATACATATAATGATGCTTATTATTGTTTATGGATGTCTACATAAAAGGAATAAAGAATAACCCATGTGTATAATTGTATATGTGTGAATGGGTGTATTGATGGGGACAATAGACGTCCCAATAACTTTCTTTTGTGAATGCATAGGTGGATGGGATAAAGAGTACCCCATGTTTTATGTACAATGATGATAATTGTAAATGGATGAAAATGACTAGAGAATAGGCGATATATGAATATTGAATTACAACATGAATTAGCATGAGGCTATGAGAACCTACAGTATGAGATTGTGTGATCATTCGCACATGAGTGTGACTAAATGGATGTTATGTTTAGCATGTCGTGGACATGCCATGATGTTATAATTGATTATGCATATTAGTGATTTATTTGGAACTATTTTCACCAAATTGCCTACTTACTGAGTTCGCCTAGGACTCATGCCTTCTTATTTTCATTTTTAGCTGGTAGGTTAGGTAAAGAATCCCAACAGTGGGTTAGGCCTTATGAGCAAGAATTAAAGATATGTTCATCATGGTGTGATAACTTGGGATTGGAATCCCTTCATGTATATGTATTTGGAAATTTAATTAGATTTTTGTAATGAGGTGTAATGATAATTAAGAAAATCAGAATGATGTATATTGTATAGTATCAGCATGTCATAATGATAAAATTATGAATGGATTTGTATGATTGCCATTATAATTCAGTTTCGATCTTGGGCATGAAGTTGTAGGTGAGTTGGCATATTAGGGATATATAATTTTTGGTTTATGTCATTGCTTTATAGTCATTGAAATTATAACTGTATAAAATAAAGAATTACACAGGTATATAACCTTATATTTCAGAGTAGACTCTGCCAGATTTTTTGGCAAAATATTTCTCTTAAAAATTGGGAAATTTTAAGGTAATGGTGAAACATATAAGCCCCTAGGAAGGGCATTGCAAAATGTAAATGGTGTACCTGATATTCTTGAAGGCAGGGTACCATAGGAAGCATAATGTTGGTATCATGGATCTAACAACATTAGTAGATGGGGTTACAAGGGTAATCAAATCATACATTGAAAAAGGGGACAGGATGGTAATTACATTTGGTAAATTCTACGAAACAAAATGAAAATATATAAATAACAAAATAACACAAGGTGCATATGTATGAATGATGAGGTCTATCATAGTCATGGTATGAGAATCATAAATGCATATGAATGACAATGTCTTGGTAAAAATGTTGATTTTAGTAATGCTATATTACAAAGGAGTATATATGAATCAGAATGGCAGGAGGAAAAAGCTTGTCATGATAATGATGAAATAATGATATATGCGCATAGATGAATATTAAGAATGGGCATGGGCATGTACTCTAGGTATTAGGGCATGAGGTTGAATGTAAGCTTGGATTATGACAACATGTGTACCTCGGTATAGGGTAGTGAGGCTGCATATGAGCCTAGAATATAAAAGCATGTGCCTCACGGACATCTAGACAATAGTATAGTGTTATGCATTTAACATAGCATGAAATTGCATGTTATTGTATTGGATTTGAAATGTTGGAATTATATATTGAAATGTATTGCTTTGGAACTAATCCTAAAATAATTATGATAAGTGTATCTTCATTAACATGACTTTTGAGGTACAATTTATGAGGTCGACTTATAGATGATTCTAAGAAAGAATTGACTGGGATATTGATTTGATAATGATGAATATATATATATATATATATATATATGAACAAGCATGCCTTGATGAGAAGGCTGGAAATGTGTATAGCTATGAAAGCCTTGATGAGATAAAATATGAAAGCCGATAGTGAGATTGCGTTTGCACTTAGGCTATGAGGACATGTACCTCATAGGTGACGAGCTCATAATTTACCATATTTTAATACCTAAATTTATATTTTTTTATCTCCAATTTGACATGATTTATTGTATTATAATCACATTTGATTAAATATTGCACCTAATGAAGTTAGTTGGTATTTTAGGTATCAAAACATGTTGAAAAGGAGCTGAATATAAACAAGTGTCAAATCGAGGAAATTTATGGTACTGATTGAGACTGATTTAGGAAACATATTTAAAACATAAATTTCATCCCTTTAAGTTATTTGTCCAAAGAATCAAGAATCATAGGATTTGAGATTAAACATAAAATTTATGGCCAAAAGACTATAACTGTCTCAGACTTCAGACCAACTGAATATGATAAAGGCATTACTTGTATCGATTTGTGGTATATATGGAGGATGATTTTGAGGAAGTTGTCAACATAAGAGTTATATTTCTAATGCATTAATAATCACATAATTCTAATAACATATGTAAATGTTATGGTCAAAATACTAAACCTATCTCTAATGAAAAGTGAATTGGGCAAATGATGCAAGGCGTGTGGGTAGCAATTTGGGCATCGTGGCCCCAGTGTGGAGCATGTGAAGTGTTATAACTTAACCCTAATGAGGAATTATTGGGGGGGGGGGGGAAGGTTATTGGGAAAATTTTAGGAGGCATGTTTTTCAATTTTTAGGAGGTTTTTTAAGTGGAAACACAAGGGAAATAAAGAAGAGAAGGAAAATTGGAGGATAAGAACTTCAAGATGGTGGAAAGCTAGAGGAAGATCATCAACTTAAAGTTTTATTTTTCTTTCTTGTTCTTGTTTTAACATTTGAATAATGTTTAGAATGCTTGAAATTATTTTTGTTATCATTATGAGTAGCTAAACTCCTTCTAGAGGGGAGATGGATTTTATGTGGATATCATGGGATGATTGATTAGTTATATTATTAAGAATTCTTATTGGTTTATTTATGATGCTTTATTCTTAATACTTTTAATTTTTTTGTCATCTATTGAATGATTTAATATTTGGGATTTTACACTCGAGAGAGGTAATCCTAAATAAGATCTAGTCATCATAACGTGAAATTCTAGATGACTAGGGAGAGCTTCTAGATTTTATAAAATCTTTTAAAGAGAATCACAAATCTTAAAGCATTCTTAATCTTTTGATTTTTATAGAGATATCAAAATTTGAATTTTAGGAATAGATAATTGACTAAGTACTTAGGGGAAGGAGTTGAGTGAATTAGGATTCTTGATTTATAAACTAATAGAATGATCAATATATGATGAGTTGAAAATATCATGATTGAAGCACAAGTGAAATCAATCATCTAGGGCTTCTTTATCTTGACTTCTTCCCACCAGAGTCCATTCACTTCTATTTTTTATTTAAATTCTTATTATTTGATTTTCCAAATAAAATTAGGATCATTCTTACAATAGGTAGTGATCAATTGAAATGTGCAACCTCTCTGGAGATGACACTCTCTCATTACTATATTACAAAACTTGATGTTGTACACTTGCGTTATAATTTGCAGCGATCAATTTCTTGGGTCTCTTGTCGGGGATTGGTGTTATTTTGATTTTTCATTAAAATTATTACAAGATATTTCTAGTTTTAATTTGGATTTTTACTTTTCACTTTATTCTAAATTCTCTTTTCTCTTATTTTTAGTTGATTCAATTTCTTTCTGCTTCCTTGACAATGCTAGTTCTAGAGGTTCATTGCTCGAAGACATGGCATACAACAATTTTCAATGGCCCAATGAGCACAATATGGTAAAAAAAGTCTTTGGTTGTTTAGAAGTGGATCAAATCATAGCTCTCAATGCACATATGTCATCTCTAACTCACCAATTAGCAATAGCCAATTTAGCATCGAAGGGAGGATTCTTCTTTTCCAATTGGATCATACATGGGTACAGATTAGATCAAGGAAGAGGTGCAATATGTGAATGATTGGGGCTACAAAAACTATCATGGAAACAATCTACTGACTTAGTGTTATCCAGGATGGGGAACTTATAGGAATCCTAGGAATGCCATAAACCCTCCTACTAATCATCAGGCCCAACCAACTAAAAAGAGGCCATCACTTGAAGATCTCATAACTACCTTTGTAACTGAAAGTCAAGCAAGATTTATAAGGCATGAAACAAGACTTAATAGCATTGAGATTCACATGGGAATATAAATGCATCTATCAAGTCTTTGGAAATTCAAATTGGTCAACTTGTGAATTTTTCCATTAATCTAGACAAAGGTGTTTTTCATGATGATGAGGTAATTTTTAACAATCACCATTCTATGAACTTTCTAGTTGAGAAGAATATGTGTAAAAGGATTGAAATTTTGAATGACTATGTAAGTTTTGTTTTTACTAACGAAAGTGTTTAAGGCCCCTTGGAAAATTGTATTGCAAATTCTATTAGGCAGGATATGTCAAGTTCTAGGGAAGTCATGGAGCATGTCTTGGCATTGGAAGCATTATTAGAGGAAGTCATGGAGCATGTCTTGGCATTGGAAGCATTATTAGAAGAGAAAATCAACAATAATGCAGAAGCATTGGAAGAAGAATCATTGGTTGAGGAAGTAAAAGTTGCATTGGAGTTAAAGCAATTGCCAAATCACCTCAGGAATGCATTCTTAAACAATGATTCATTTTCCCAATCATTATTTCTTCTTCTCTTACAAGTTTGGAAGAAGAACAATGGCTTCAAGTGTTGAGGGAACACAAATCATCCATTACATGGTCAGCACTTGAAAAATTCCACAAGCTAATGCCAAGATTTAAAGAACCAAAGCATCAAAAAGCCAAATTTCATTTTAAAGAATGAGAAAGACAATAGTCAGGCTGAGACTATAAACCAAGCATTTCTTGGGAGGTAACCCAAGTTTTCAAACTTTTTACTTTCTTTTGTTTATTTTTATTAGCTTAGTTTAGTTTTACAATTTAGTTTTAGTTGATTTTCTTGATTCAAGGTGATCTCTTCAAAGAGCTAAGGACTCCACCAAAAGTAACCTTCTTACACCATCAAAGGAGACTGTGTCCCCACAAGGAAGTTTCTTTCCTCCTAATGTATAAATTCTAACATTGAGGACAATCTTTGGTTAAAGTTTGGGGGTATATGGGAATATTCATTCCTTTTCTTTAACTTTGGGGAAATTATTTTTGAATTTAGGTATAAATTGTTTCAATAAGCTTCAATTTTGATGACTTAGCTAAGAAAATCTATGAGCAATCATGTGAAATTAATAAAATTGAATGGGATTAGATTATTTCTCTCTTGATGATCATTAACCCATGCTCAGTTTTTTATTATCATTGCACATGACATAGAAGGAAAGATAGGCACTACCATATGATTGAATGATGAAACTAATGTTGAGCACATTATATTATGATCATGTGAAGTATATGTGTATTAGTTAATATTGTTGTGAATTCAGTGATATATGTTGATTGACATGAGCATGCTAGAATTTGTATGATTATCCTTCAAGGCAAAATCCTAGATTACATGTTTACTTGGAAGTGATTTAGGCATTCTTTGATCAGTTTGAGCCTTTCAAGCTAACCTGATACATCCCTGTCACTAGTGTCCCCATCGTGTCTTAATGAAAGAATGACATATGCAAAGCATGTGAAAGACCAACACTCAACTTTTCTTTATTTAGTCTCAATAGGCATGGGAATAAAATTGCATTATCTTGGATTTATTTATGTTCTAATTTTGAGCATGTTATTGTATTAATATATTTCTATTTAGCTTAGTTACCGAGTTTACCTGGACTCACCCTATTTTATATATGATTTTAGCTGACAGGTTAGGTAATGAGCCCAACTAGGGGTTGGTGCTCATGATCGGACATTAGTGGCTAAATCTTGGTACCCTAGTGAATTTGGCCTTGGAATTGTAATTTGTCTATTGCGTTTTGTATAACATAATTGTATTGGCATGTCATAGTAGTGGAAAAATATATGTGTTATATGTGGATAAATTCTCATGTAGGTCTAATTATGCCATTTGCCATCGTGATGCGACTTACAATTCAAGGTAGCTATGGGTGTGTTTCATTGTTTATGGATGTATTTCATTACTTATGGGCATAATGTATAAATGTTTAAAGATATGATATTTTATGATAAAAAGTTGCATAAGGGTGGATCCTTATATTTTAGGAGAGACTCTACCGGATTTTGATAGAAATCTTCTTTGAAATATAAAATGGTAATGCCTGGGGAGTGGGGTGTTATAGTTTTATGGTATATGTTGATGTTCATGTAAATATAAAATTATGTGGAAATGGTTGTACAGGTATGAATCTATAAAATTTAGGGGAGACTCTCCACAAGGTTCTCCTCTACATTATAATGTGGTAGCACCCGAGGAGCAAGGTGCCACAAAGTGGTATCAGAGCTAAAATGGTTATATGATACCAAAGGTGGTCTCTATTAGACTTGTCCTAAGATAGCTTAAGAAGGTGTTGGGGGGGGGGGGCTGAATTGAACTTTTCAAATTTTGGCTAATATAAAACCAAACTACTATAATCATTAGAAAATGAATCATGCAGCATAGAGTACATAGGTATTTTTATAGTGGTTCAACCCACCTTGGTACCTACTCCACCCTCTAAGTCAGTCGCACTCACTGTACTCGGGTTCCACTAATCACTAGTTGGTTTTCCCGAGGTTACCAATAAACTCTTACATAGGTCATAGGTTAGTTTTCTAAAAGCTCATAGGTTGGTTTTCTAAAAGCTCGCGAACAAACTTTTCCGTAGTTGGTTTCTAAAGCTAACCAACAAACTTATAAATAGGTTAGTTTTCAAAGCTGACTAACAAACTTATAAATGGTTAGCAAGCCCCTTACTTGCTATCCCAATCTATAAAGAGATGTACAATAGGAAATGCCTCTTATATAGGCTGAGTTTGTATACAATTAAATGAAGTAGTAAAATGTATAGCAACAAATACAGAGGATTTCAAACTCTCTTCATTTGTTGTAGAGAAAAATCTTTGAATACAGATAGCCTTCTAGGGCTGTGGAGTTAGAAGGAAACTTAATATATGAGAGAAAATACTCTTATTTTTCTTCCCTTTCTTTTCTCAAAGATATATAATTCTTGTATATATTGAAACAACCTTTCTTACTCCTTTTATAACTGAATTTGAATTCTACCCATTGTAAAAGATGACATTCATTTAATGAAAGTGAATCAATAGAATTTTTTGTCTGTTGGAGCTTTTTTGAGGGTTTTCATATCTGAGATCTATTGAGATATGTCTGAGTTCATTTTCCATGTCTAGAATTAAGATTTCAAACTTAGACTGGTGCTTGGCTTGGAATTGACTTCTTTCTTCCTTGTCTGGAAATGATTCACCATGTTTGGATTTTAGTGTCCCTATCTCGAATTATTATTTCAAACTTGGATGAACCATTCAGCTTGTAGCACCATATTTGGTCATGTCTTAAAGTGAATCGCCATGTTCGGAAATGATTTCAATGTCTATGATTAAGATTTCAGACTTGGATTGGTGCTAGTTGCATTTTGTCACATGACTTGATCTAAGCTATGTCAGGATTTTAGCACATATGATTTTCAGACTTGGATTTTTGGACATGTTCTTCTCTTCAGTTTTCAACAGTATCCATTTTTGGATTTTATGTCTGAGAATGGCTTCTTAGCTCCAATGACTTGACTTCTTGATCAGCAATGTCTAGGCCTTGTTCCATGTTCAAATTGGTTATGTGATGTCCAAACTTGCTTGTTTAGTGTCTATCATCTTGCTTGAGCATGAAACTTAGACTTTTCTTCATTTTGAAGCCTTGAACTTTTGTTTGAGTTTTGAGCACAAGTCTAAATTACTTTGGCGGTGTTTTGAGACATGTGTAAAAGTTGTTTCATGCTACTTATTCAAATTTTTAGTGTCATTCATTCTCATTTGAGCATTTACGTTTTCTTCCTCATAATTTAGTATATCTTGTTTTTGATATAGTTTTGTATGCACTGTCCACTTATGCTATTTCTCTAATGTATTGTTTGTTACTGCATACTTGGAAAATAATACTAATGTGTTGCTCATCATCAAAACTTAGTTGATTGAGTATGCTCATCATCAAAATCAAGCACATTAAAGAGGTTTGGTTCAACAGTCTCAAAGGTAAGTCTCAGGATTGTGATGACAATGGCTATTAGATGTAACTGAATGAATGATATGTCACCTATTTGAACCTATAGGATCATGGGGTAACATTAGCTTAGCAATTGAACTTTGAGATTCTAAGTTGATAAGTCGAGTTGACTGTCCATATGGGTGTATTGTTAGATGACTGTCTAGTGTTAAATTATGAAGTAATGGTACCAAGGAAAAGAAAAGGTAAAGGAAAGGCCCCCATGGTAGAGGAAGAGCCACTGAGACGATTTGTTCATAACAGGGTTGTAGGGATAGTTATCTGGGAGGCTTAGTTTGAGACTTCTAGGGAGAAAGAGCAACTTGGATAGAAAAATGGCTCAAGGGTGATACAAAATGAAGAAAATAATGGAATTGTGAATGAGCTAAAGGAAGACCATGTAATTATGGGATAGTCTAAAATTCAAAGATAACTAAATACTGAAGATACAGATAAACTTGGCACATCAAATCCTAGTGGTGGGACTACCCCACCAGTGTGTGTAAAAGCACTAGAACTAGGCACAATGATGAATATGATGGCAAGCATAGTACAAAATCTACAGGAATTGGTACAAATATAGAGGAAACAAGTGGAAGGGTCTTCATGGTTGACTGAACTAGTTATGTGGCAAAATAATGTGAGAAAACCAGTAGTGAACCTGGGTCAAACCTCCCAAGAGCAATCTGGAGAGGAGTTGAATATGAGTGTGAAGCAAAAACGATTATCGCATAGTAGATGGACTAAGATTGTCTATTAGATGGAAGTGATTCCATCTATGTTGACCAAATCTAAAGATATCCTAGAATAAACTCATAGAGTAGAAAGAGAGGAAGAAGAATTTACTAAAATAAGGGATAAAAAGCATACTAAGGACAATGACCAAGGGAATAGGAAGAAGGTCAAAACTAGCTAAGAGAAAGTATGTTTTAGGTGTAAACAACCTAGGCATATAAAGTTTGAATTCCCAATGATATCAAGAAGTCTAGGGGAATAGATGGTAAGACAAACCTAGGATGAATTAGAATGACAAGTCTAGTGTCAGAATAGATGATAGGATTTCGGCCTATGAGGCCAGTTTTATGTTCCTCATGTGGCAAACCAGGGCATTTTAGATGTGACAACCCCTCCTTGCAGAGCAAAGGGAGAAATGAAGGCTCTTGGATGCCACAACAGCTTGAGTGTGGTGAATTACTAATGAGGGGTAGAGACAAAGGAACCTATCCAACGCTAGAGTGCCGGTAGGAAGAACAAGGGTCCCAACATGTTGCTATGATATCAACAATTAATGCACAGGCGATGGACCATTTGGTCATAGGTACTTCCTTATTTATGGTTATATGGTATCTATATAGTCAATTATGTTTATAATCTTTTTGAATAAGGTTGAATTCTCTAGTTATTATCTTATGTTAAATGTCATGAATTAGCTTGATTAGTATGACAATTGTGGGTAATACTGGTTGTCTGGATATCCTATACTAAATGTTATGAAAATATTTACCTCCAGAGAATGACTAGCATGGCTGCTAAGATGTACTATCTTATTCGCATGACCATTGAGAGCAATTGTTGATTTACTTGTGTTGAATTTTGAAGGATGAGCTATATCCTGAGTATAGATTGGTTGGTAAAGTATGAGCCTAGGTTGATTGCAAAATAAACCAAATAGGTTATTTGAAAATTATGGACCAACATAAAGCCATCTTTAGTAGTTTACCTAAAGGTGATGTGCTAAAGCTTGTATTGGCCATGAGAGCTCTAAGTTTAGTATGAAAAAGAATCTAAGGCATACTTGGTATCTGCTATAGACACCCTTATAGAATATTGATCATAAAGAAATATACCCGTAGTATGGGATTTTTTTGATGTTTCCAAATGTTGTTCTAGGTGAGTTATTAGGGTTGCCACGAAATGTTGTATTGATCTTTAACCTAGAGTTGGACTATTGTCAAGACCTCTGTATCTGATAGTGCTAGTAGGACAAATATAGTTGAGTGTTTAGTCACAAGCCTTGTCAGATGAGGGATTTATTTATTCCAGTGTGATACTATAAGAAACACTAATGTGATGATGAAGAAGAGGAATGTGGGCATGATGTAATGTATCGATGACAAAGAACTTGAAATATGGATGTTTTGAGTTTTGGATAATGTTGGTTGATTTAATGCATGCCCTAGCAGTTTTCATGGGCTTGAGGAATAGGGTGTTTAAACCCCACCTAGACAAATTTTGAGTATGTATTGATGATGTTATCATATACTCCAAGAGGAGAGAAGAACATGAAAACTACTTGAAATTTTCACTACAGGAATTAAAAGCAGACGGATGGTATAAGTGTGACTTTGGGACGGATGGTATAGCTTTCCTAACTCATGTAATCCCTTGGAGATGATATTTTAGTTGATCCTCATAAGATAGAGGTGGTGGTCAACTGACCTAGATTAGGTAATATTAGGTCAGGAGCTTCTTGGGATTAGTTGGAAATTATTGGAGTAATATGGAAAGATTTTCTACAGTTGAACCCTCTTTGAATGGACTAATCATTTCAGAGTTGAATGGGTAATTAGTAGAACCACTAATGTTAATGGTGCTTATCGAACAAAGAGGATTTATAATTTGTAGTAATGCTTCTGAGAAAAGACTTGGATGAGAGTGTAAACATAAAATAGAAATGTAAGAGCCTACACTAAGGCCACATGAACAAAAATTATTTGATTCATGATTTGGAATTAGCAACAGTTGTTCTTGCCTTGAAAACATGGAGACATTATTTATATGGTAGAAAAATATCATATGTAAAGTGGTCATAAAAGCTTGAATTGTACTATTACCTAGAAGAACTGAATATAAGGCAAAAAAGATGGTTGGAATTATTGAGAGATTCTAATTTGAATATTCATTCTTATCCAAGAAAGACCCATTTAGTGGTTGATACCCTGCATTGGAAAATTGGGAATAGTGATATGTATTGGGAATTATAGTATAGAAATTAGATGGTGCTTTGCCTATGAAATCTGTTGAGTCTAATCCTCCTACTTAACTTGATTTTGATGCGAATGTAATTAAGCAGCTAAGTTTTGATGATGAGCAAACATATGAGTGAAGAGTTAGGCTACTAACTATTTACTTTCTAAGTGATGCAGCGTTAATCTGTTAAAATGAATTAAGGAGAGTAACTATTAAGCTTAAAGCATATATTATTAAGGTGGGAAGAAGATAATTTAAAAAGAATTCTCAAGTAAAAATATTCAAAAAGACAAGGTATGAAATTCAAAAATGTTTGGAAGTATTTCAAAGAGCTGGTGTGAAGCTCAGAAGAAATTCAAAAATATTAGAAGTATTTCAGAGACAAGGCATGAAGCTCAAAAGAAATTCAAAAATATTCAAAAGTATTTCAAAGATAAATTAGAATTCCTTGGGAGATAAGACATGAAGTTCAAAAGTATTCAAAGCCACTTCAGAACCACTTTAGAAACAAGTCAAAATCTTTTCAAAGACAAAGTGCGATCCTCAAAATTAACTCTAAGGCAGTCTCGTACTTTAGGGGTAGTTCAAAATCTCTCTAGAAACACCTAAGAAGTAAAATGCTCTAAGAAAGACTTCAGAATAAGTTTGGAAGAAAATTTTGTACTCAGAAGTTCATTAATAAGAACTTTTGAATACTCTCAGAAGTAAATTAGAAGCAGTACATGAGAAATACAGAATGATATTCCGACAATCAGAAGTTCATTAGTAAAAACTTTAGAATACACTCAGAATTAAATCATAAACAATACAAAAGCAATATAAAATGGCATTTCTGCAAATACAAGTTCATCAGAAAGAACTTCAGAAATTATTCAAAGAAAGCTTATGCATTCAAAAACAACTCAGAAGTAATGTAGAATGTTGACCTTGCAATCAAAAGTTTGTCAGAATTTGAGCTTCATAAATGCTTTTAAGTTTCAAAGCTGTGATAGAAGATCAATAGCAGTCATATAGAATGAACACAGAAGAAGTTTTTGTGCTCAAAAGATGTTCAGAAGTAATATAGAAGCTCTGTAGAGGCATCTTCAAAAAACCAAGATTCAAGAAGCACATCAAAGGAAAAATTCAAATTTCAGAAAAACCTCAGAAGTTCTTCAGAAGTAACTCAGAAGCTCTTCAAAGGCATCTTCAAAAAACCAACATTCAATAAGTTCATCAGAAATAGAATTCAATCATTCAAAAATACTTTAAAAGTTTCTCAGAAGTCAAAACATGACTGATGAAAGTGTTAGATACCAGAATCAACCTTCATAAGAACTGAAATGATTGATCATAAAAAATTCTATCGTTGCCATAGCTCAGAAGTTTAATAGAAGAACCTTAGAAGTTCTGCATAAAGTGCACAATGGTAACTAATGAGTAGATGAACCTCAGAAGTTCTAAATACTTATCACAAAAGTTCTTTAGCTGGACAGAAGAAGAAAATCATGACTAAGCTTTAAATCATCTTTTTCAAATGATTGAAAAGCTATCAAAAATTATCATTAAGCTAAGGTGTCTTCCATGACTTATAAAAGGAAGACTAAAACGTTTGGGAGAGTAGCTAAAAAATAAGAAAAAGTTTATTCAAGCATTTATTGAAGTCTCCTCAAATTTAAATTCACAAGATCAGCTCCATTGCACTATATTCCAACAAGCATTCAAAGCAAATCATTCAGTGACACATGGAGTTTAATCTTTATTGTTATTTACTACTATATTTATTGTGTTTTTATCACTACCCTTCGTGCACTCTACTTATCAAGAGGCATTCATTTCTATACACATTTACTTATTGTTTTCTCATTTGCAAGTAAGGGGTTTGCAACTTATATTGAATACTGAGCAGGGAAACTTGCTAAAGTTTGTATAAGTTATTGGTGAGCTTTGAAAACCATCTTGTATAAGTTGTTAGTGTGCTTTCAAAACCAATGTATATAAGTTGTTGGTGAGCTTTGAAAGCCAACTTGTATAAGCTGTTAGTGTGCTTTCAAAACCAATGTGTATAAGTTGTTGGTGAGCTTTGAAAACCAACTTATATAAGTTTGTTGGTGTGCTTGAAAACCAACAAGTGTTAGTGGAACCTAAGCTTAACAAGAGAGGCTAACTTAAAGAAGTAGAGTAAGTACTCAGGTTAAGGGCTGAACCACTATAAAAACCATTATCTCAGTGTGTTGTGTGATCTTACTTATTTTATTTCAGCACTATCTTTTGAACTTGGAAAAAATTTTTAAAGGCACAATTCACCCCCTTCTTGAGCCACCATTAGCTAGGGACCAATAATTGGTATTAGAGCAGACTTCACTTGTTATTTCTTACATACCGATCTATATAAATTGTGAAGAAATCCCAATGACCAGCTACTTCCACAACACTTCAAGTGAGGGTCAATCCACTTCCAAACTGTCACTATTTCATGGCACAAACTATGGGTACTAGAGGATGAGGATGAAAAAATTCTTGATTACCGTAGGTTATCAATTGTGAAAAACTATCAAAGATGCGATGATTGTTTAAAATACAAAAGACAAGTATACCACTAAGGACATCCAAGCAATTGAAAGAGATGAAAAGGCAAAGAACTGCCTTTATTGTGCCCTTACACCCTCTTGGTTTGACAAGATTTCCTCTTGTGATATTGACAAGGAAATCTGGGACAAACTGAAGGTTGCACACAGAGGAAGAAAACAAGTGAGAGAAACTAAGATAAATTTTCTTGTGTAGGAGTATGAACCTTTTAGCATGAAGGAGAGTTAATTTTAGACATGTTGGGAAGATTCCAAAAGATAAAAAAATGGGCTAAAGAATCTAGGAGAAATATGAACAGCCTAAGTTGGTGAAGAAAATACTAAGATCATTATCAAGGCAGTGGATGCCTAAAGTAATAGCAATTCAAGAAGCAAAGAACCTGGACACTATGAGCCTAGAAGAGCTCATGGGTTCTCTTAAGACCTATGATGTATTGATGAAATAGAAAACTGCAGAAGATCCTAAGGGCAAGAAGACAATCACCCTTAGAGTTGAGTCAAAAATTGATAACTCCCAAAGTGAAGAATCAACAAGCGAAGATGATGATGAGAACATGGCAATGATCACACAAAGATTTAAGTCCATGTTGAAGAAGAAGAAATTCTAGAGCAGTTCAAGAAATGATTCAAGAAGAAAAGACAAATATAAAGAGTCTCCCATGTGCTATAATTGCAAGAAGATTAGGCACATGAAGTGTGACTACCTAGAATCTAACAAGAAGCAAAGTGATCAACAAAAGAAGAAGTATAACTCAGACTTCGACATGAAAAATAACAACAATAACAATCATAATAGAACCAACAAAAAAATTAAGAAGAAAAAGAAGGCTATGGTAGCATGGGAAATGTTAGAGAACATGACGAATGAGAGTGAAAGTGAAGAGGATGAAGAACATGAAGCATAGATCAATTAGCTTTCACCAAACAGAAATGATCAAAATAAATTTCATACAAGAATTAGCTTCATGGCCATCCATGAAGAAGATGTGTGCTTGAGAGCCATAAGGAGCAACACATGGTATATCAATAGTGGTTACTCAAGGCACATGATAGGGAATAGGGAACTCTTCACGGAGCTGAAAATGAAATCTAGTGGAATAGTGACCTTTGTGGATAATGAAAAAGGTATAGTGGCTGGGATTGGTAAGGTTGGCCAACCATCATTTACCACAATTTTGAGACATATTTCTTATAGAAGTATTGAAACACAATCTTCTAAGTGTTAGTCAGTTTTGTGAAAAAGGCTATAAGGTTGTGTTTGAATCTCAATTTTGTTTAGTTCTAGATAAGTCTTATTTAGTTGTAGTACTTTGTAGAAGGAATTAAAATATATATTTGGTTGATCTTTCTGATATATAAGCTAAGTGTCTTATTGTTAATGACAATGAATCCATGCTGTAGCACAAAAGACTAGGACATGCCAACAAAAAACTGATTAAAAAAACTATATAATAAGGATCTTATTGTTGGCTTACCTAAACTTAAATTTGTCCAAGGAAGGTTGTGTGATGCTTGCTTGAAAGGTAAGTGGTAAAGGAATCATTTAAATTAAATAAAGAAGTATACACAACAAAACCCCTTCAGTTGCTACATATGGATCTAGTTGGATTGAAAAACTATACAATAAGGATCTTGTTGTTGGCTTACCTAAACTTAAATTTGACCATGGAAGGTTGTGTGATGCTTCTAGAAAGGTAAGCAAGTAAAGGAATTATTTAAATCAAATAATGAATTATACACAATAAAACCCCTTCAGTAGCTACATATGGATCTAGTTGGACCAACAAGAATTAGAAGCCATGGAGGGAAACATTATGCATATGTCATCATGGATGACTATAGTAGATTCACTTAGGTAATATTTCTAGCCTTCAAATATGAAGCTTTTTCATTCTTTGAAATATCTAACAAGTGCGTATAGAATGAACAAAGCTCTCATATTAATGTCATAAGGAGTGATCATGGTGGAGAGTATGAAAATCATAGGTTCACAAATTTCTTTGAAAGCAATAGAATTCTTCAAACCTTTTTTACACCAAGAGTGCCTCAGAAAAATGGAGTAGCTGAGAGGAAAAACAGATCCTTGTAAGAAATGAAAAAGACTATTTTGAGTGAATACAATATACCTCAATATTTTTGGGTTGAAGAAATAAACATCGCATGCTATATTATAAATAGAATCTTCACTAGGCCCTTACTCAAAGAAACTCCATTTGAATTATTTTATGGAAAGAAACCAAATATTTCTTATTTTTATACTTTTGGTTGCAAATGCTTTATTCTTAATAATGGCAAGGAAAACATTGGGAAATTTGATAGCAAATCTGATCAAGGAATATTCTTTAGTTATTCAATTATTAGCAAGGCATTTAGAGTGTACAACTTAAGACTTGAGATTGTAGAAAAATCTATTCATGTTAAATTTGATGTTAAATTTGATGAACATACTAAATTTATGAAAAGAACTAGTCATTTTGATGATGAGACAGAAAACCTTACAACAAATATGGAGAAACTAAAATTACAAGATAAACAAGCAGAAGCTCCACAATTAGAGACATCATTGGATGAAGTTGGACCATCCACAACAGAGGTAAATGACCAAGGAAACACATCTCTTCCCAAAGATTGGAGGTTCATGCATGCTTATCCTGAAAACTAGATAATAAGTGATGTATATGATAGAGTTAGAACTAGATTATCTTATCATCAAGTATGTGGTAATTTTGCATTCATTTCTTAACTAGAGCCAACTTGCATAGACCAAGCTTTAGAAGATGAAATTGGATTTTAATTATGCAAGAAGAATTGGACCAATTTAAAAGAAATAATGTGTGGACTATTATTCTAAGACTAGACCACCAATCTATTATAGGTACTAAATGGGTCTTTAGGAACAAATTGGATGAATCTAGAATTGTAGTGAGGAATAAAGAAACATTAGTAGCAAAGGGGTATTGTCAAGAAGAAGGTATTGACTTTGAAGAGTCATACGCCCTTATTGCAAGGTTTGAAGCTATTAGAATGCTCCATGCATTTGCATCCTATATGGATTTCAAGTAATACTAGATGGCTATAAGAAGTGCATTCTTAAATGGATTCATTAATGAAGAGGTTTACGTGGAATAACCCTCTGGATTTGAAGATCCTCATAGTCCAAATCATGTCTTCAAACTCAAGAAAGCTTTCTATGGTTTAAAAAAGGCTCCTAGAGCATGATATGAGAGACTATGCAAATTCCTAATTGAGAAAGGTTTTTCAAGGGGTAAAGGTATCAACTCTCTTTATTAAGCATGCAATAAATGATATTCTAAAGTTTGTATAAATTGTTGGTGAGTTTTGAAAACCATCTTGTATAAGTTGTTGGTGAGCTTTGAAAACCAATGTGTATAGGTTGTTGGTGAACTTTGAAAATCAATTTGTTTAAACTTATTGGTGAGCTTGAAAATAAACAAGTGATAGTGAAACTTGAGCTTAGCAAGAGAGGCTAACTCAAAGAAGTAGAGTAAGTACCCAGGTTAAGGGTCAAATCACTATAAAAACCATTATCTCAGTGTGTTCTGTGATCTTGCCTATTTTATTTCAGCACTACCTATTTAAACTTGGCTAAACTTTTGAAAGGTTCAATTCACACCCCCCCTCTTGAGCCACCATTAGCCAGGGACCAACAGAAACTACACTAATGTAGAAAATGCTTGAGAAACTTTATTCATGGATTTATCCCAAAGGAATAGTGAGTTTGCATGCTGATTTTTGAGTGAGTCAGTAAGGTTACCAACCTTGTGTGGAATACATGATGTATTCCATCTATCATCGCTAAGATTACATAAACCAGATACCACTTCCGTCATGAAACTGGAAAAACCCAAATTGGGGATAATTTTCAGTATATGTAGAAATTGGCTTAGATATTGGACGGTAAGGGAAAAACTAAGGGAAACTAAATACCGTCATTTGTTGTCTAAAGTTTTGAGGCCAAAAATTTTTGTAAAGGGGGTGGAATGTGACACCCTAGAATTTTGAGGTAAGGAAATTTTATGAAGTAACTGTTTTGGATTAATGATGCATATCACTTCATGGGAATTTGAAAGTAATTATATATGTAATGTAACATGAATGTGAGAATGATGATTAAGGACATGTCGATGGTAATCAGGTTGCATGAATGATTGCAAACGGCCATAATAAAATGTTGTAAAGAAGTTGCAAGTGCATGGTTCAACATGCTTTGTTGGAGTATTGAGAGTGGAGCTAGTTTAAGTACTCCACTAGCTCCATTTTCAACCCCCAAAAATGTGGGTTTCCTTCCTCTCCCATGCCCAACTCCAAGCTCCCTTTTTACACCATTTTTAACCAATTTTATGGGAGCAATCGCTATAAGCATGCACTAATACTGTACCAAATAGTAAGGGAGCTGAAATTCATCTGTTTGAGGGGGGCTAAAAGAAAGGAAAATTCTGAAAATTTAACCAAAGGAGCCTTTTGCCACAATTAGGGGAAAATTTTGAGGATTTAAAGTGAACTCATACTAGTAAGCATTTTTCCCAAAGTTAATTCATGATTTTTGTTGTTATTGGGGTATGTTCTACAACCCTAGTGGAGGTTAGGGTTTGAAAGTTATAGGGATTGTTTGGGTATTCCCATGAGAAATTAATTAGAAGGTTGATTATCATGTTAATGATGAGAATTAACTATAAGAAACCATCTAGATGACTGACCATGGGTTGGATAGCCATGTGTTAAATCTTGTGCAGTGTGTGTTGTGAACGTATTAGGTTAGAAAGAGAATTCATGAATTTTAGGACACGACAAGTTAGTTAGGAAGATCAATTTAATGTTAATCATGTAGAATCATGATAATCTTATGTTGGAAATGAATTCCAACTAGTGTATTTTACTATGAATTGAGAAATTGAATGATGCCCATTATGTGTTTGATGAAATGACCCTATGGAAGGGAAAGTGTATTTGGGTGGTTTTACCACAGTTTGAATGGTTCACCAAATAGGTAGTAAGAAAAGTATTATAATCTGCTTAAACAAGGTATGATATGTGCAATAGGATCAAGGCATATCCTAAAAAGGATTTCATGGACTTTACTTATCTCAAATGGAGTATATGTTATGTATGTAGGGTTCATGGAACCTTAGTTGGAAGTGAGTGGTGGAATTGGAGCTCAAAGAGTGTGGTTGTCTCTATAAGGTAGGTAGGATTTTCTTTTATGTTATGAATGGATGTAAAAATGGATGGGGATAGTTGTATCCCATAAATTTTATATGGGCAACACATGTGAGTATTTGAATGTGTTTCTTATTGTGTCTCTCAAAATAAAATGTGAAAGCTATGTATTTTTATGAATTAGTGTTGGTAATTCAATTCAGTTATTTTGTTCAAGTGGTACATGATGGAATCATTGAAATATAAATTCTGCTATAGATGTTTAATTGGTCTGATCGATTATTGTATCTTATGGTTTTTCCATGTGTGGTTTTGGAACTGTGATTTGTGATTTGAAATGAAAGATTTATATATTTTCTAGATGCTCAACTATATGTGCTTCATTGGGTTAAGTATTCATTGAGACATGGAGTGAATTCTGCTGTATGTGTTACAATAACTTGTTTGAATGTCCATTCATGCAATTCCTTATGAATTGTATGGGGTATGATTAAATCTTGTGGTATATTAAAGTTTTTTGATGATAAAATACTAAATGCAATTAAGAAAAAGTGTTTATGTGACTTAGAAAACCCATAGGAATGGTTAAAAGAAAGCCCAAGTGGATGAGGCCAATTACAAAAAAATGAGTAGCAAGACTTGGAGCCATGACTCTAGAAAGTGGAGCCGTGGCGCCACTTCATAACAAGGTGAAATGGGCGGCCAACAAGTCTAGCATTGCGGTGCTAGAAAGTGAGGCTGTGGCATTGCTACAGTGCTACTATAGTGCACATGTGTATTTTAAGTGGTTTTCTTAGGAAACTATTGTGATATGTTTTGGGGCATGTTGTGATGTTTCACCCTGGAATCCTTCTAATGCCATTATTGTTGGGGAGAGCCTTCAAGGGGATTGAAAGTACAGTTTCTTGGAGGCTTTAGAGGCAAAAAAAGAGGGCATAGTAAATGACAAATTATATGTTAATGTGATAGTTCCCAAATAGCATGAATATGACCTTAATATACATACATCCGTGGTGGCTATGTTATTTGAGATACCCATACATCCATGGCGGCTGTGTTTATATCGTTAGTTGATTAGATATGACATCGATGGGATATGATGTGACATGCCCGAGGTGCCCCAACATGATATGATATGACCGTGCCTGGGTGGCATAGACATAATATGGTATAATCATGCTTGGGCTAACATGAAAATGCTTGGATGGCATAGAAAGGACATGACTATGATAGTTGTGGGTAGTACAAACAGTATATGGCCATGATAGTGCCTTAGGGGCCTAAATATGATAAGAATATGAATATGCCTTTGTTGGCATAAGCCTTTAGTGGCATATGCCTTTGGTAGCACTAGTGGATATGCCTTTGGTAGCATAAATATGATATGATACCTATGAAAGATAGTTTACGAAATTGGATAGTGATGCCTTGTAAGAAATTGCATAGTGATGCCTTGTAACCATTGATACCTTGTAATTACTAAACTTAATTCCCTTAGTAGATGTATATGGTGAACCTGAAATCCCTGTGTTGCCATAGAAAGCAACAATCTTGGTGTCTTGGATCTGGCAACATTTGTAGTCAAGGTTACAAGAATAAACAAATCACACATTGAAGAGGGAAATGGGAGGAATTACAGTTGGCACATATTATGAAAGAAACAAAATGAGTATGTATGGATGATGAGGCCTGTCATATTGATGGTGAGAGAATGATAAATGTATGTGAATAAGAATGCCAATATGATGAATATGTGCGAATGCAACTGCCAGGATGATGACTATGCATGAATGATAATGCTAGGATGAAAAGGCTAGCCTAAGTAATGATGGGCAAGGGCATGGGCATGTACAACTTGGATATAGGGATGTCAGACCAAGTTTGAGCCTGGATTACTATGGCAAGTATATCCTTGGTGGCAGGATAGGAGCCTGTATATGAGCCTAATTAATAAAAACATGAGCATAATGAGCATATAGATAGAGTTGTAACATATCATAGAGTTGCATGTGTATTGGATTGATTATGATTTAGTAATGGGTTATTTGCCATTATTTTCCACTTTTCCTATTTACTAAGTTCGCCCAAACTCACCTCGTTTTATTCATAGTTTTTAGTTGACAGGTCAAAAGATGGAGCCCAACATGGGGTTGGGGCTCATGATCTGGATAGACTGTGATCCTTATGCTGGCGTGATGGTTTTAAATAATAAATTTTCTTTTTGTTATATTTAGATAAATTTAAAAGATTCAAGCATTGTGGATATAAGGCATGTATATGATAATTTTACTAATAGGTCATAATAGTGTATTGTGTGTGTATGTTAGTATGGTCATGTGTCATACAATGCGACTTGCGAATATGGGTAATGTGTGGGTGTGTTTTATGGTATATACTAATGTTCTTGTCCATATAAAATTATGTGAAAATGGTTGTACAGGTATGAATCCGTAAAATTTAGGGGAGACTCTGCACGAGCTTCTCTTCTAAATGTAATGTGGCAGTGCCCGAGGAGTGGGGTGTTACAACCAACTTATCCCAAATTTTTTGGCAGTGGTGCATGACAATACCTTATTGAACTTGGTATTAGATAAACTATAGAAAAGCGAGTTCATAGCTTTTGCATTGTTTTGAACTTTAGTGGTCTCTTCTTTAGTCCGAGCATCAATGTCACTCTTAGGAAGTGTTGTTCCTACAACTATGGCTCTCAAGGAATCCATATCACTAGCCATAGTAAATTGCTCCATCCTTAACTTCTAGTATGCAAAGTTATTTCCATCAAATAGGGGCGGCTGGGTAGAGGATCGCCCCTTGGCAAAGACATAAGCTAAGGATGATGGGTTTGCCATTTGATCTCTACAAGTATTTATGTAGCCCGCTTTGATACCACTTGTTTGTCCCATAGGCTTGGAAAAAACCCAAGAGGGGAGGGGTGAATTGGGTTGTTAAAAATTTCTACTTAAACCCCTTGAAGGATTAAAGTCTTTTTTTTCCTTTTGCAATTTAATTGAAACAATGCAAGCAATCAATAAGCAAACAGAGATTTTTATAGTGGTTCGAGTTAACTACTCTACTCTGCTCTTCCAAGCACTCTACTTTAGTAACTTAGGTTCCACTATCTTACTATAGCAGAAATACAACTAGTGTACTTAGCACTCTTCTTGATTCCAGCTCAAGGGGGTATAATAATTTAGTGCCTCAACAGTCTCCTAGATTCTAGCTCCAGGGGGCATCAATACAACACTAGCAGACTAACTACAAGACACACTCTAGCAGTTATGAATGCTCTTCTTGAGTTTGGTCTCCAGTACTAATCAAGGCAATCACAGAAAATAAAGACAAAAAATAAATATGCTTTGTGGAGTATTTCAATAAAAGTATAGAGGAAGTATTTTGGAAACTTTGAATGCAAAAGTGAATATTCTTCCCAGAAGTTGTTAAGAGCCTTCATGCATGTTGCAAAAGATTACAATATGAAGGCTTTGAGTTTTCTCTTTTGTAAGTGAAGGAATGAAGGTTTAAGCTCAGATGAATGCAACAGTTTTTCTTCTTGTTTCACTTTCCTTCTCTTATACCATCTTTGAATTGTAGTAATTAGAGGTGGGTGAGATTCATTAAATGCAAAAGAACATTTAAAATTTCTCCCATTGAAATTCACATTTTCTAGTTGGGTTTTACAACTGTGAAAGCATGTGACACCATCTTTGCTAGAGATGGTAGCTGGACATTTGGATCATATGAAGTAAAGTATTCAACACATTTGGAATGGCTTCAGACTAACTAAACTTGAGTTGTCATCACTTCGGATGTAGTTGCTACTTCACATTGTATGAAGTTAAGATTTTATAACTGAAGTTTGTCTCTATCATTGGTTTACATCATTTGAACCTTATCTTTGGACTAACTGATATTTCAGACAAAGTTGATCCATTTGAAGTTAGTTATTCATAATGTATAAACTAACATGGAGTTGGAACTTCGTTTGAGATTGGTTTTCTCATAGCTTCATATTATAGAAAGTAAATATTTCAAACTTAGAAGAAGATAGTGCATAGTAGAGACAATTCTTTGCCTTGGCATCATATTCTACTACTTGAATATCTTCTTGGGTATATTTATCTTTAGTATTAGTAACATTCTTTCCGTTATTTACAATAAGTTGCTATTAGTAATCTGTGGCAATTAGGATATTTTGCATCCTCATCTTCCAATACCCATAATTGGTTCCATCAAAAAGTGGAGGTCTGGAAGTTAATTATCTCTCAGTAGTGTTGTGAAACATACTAGCCATTTGGATCTTTTCAAAAGTTAATATACTGGTAATTTAAAATTATCTAGTGAAGTCTGCTCTGATACCACTTGTTGGTCCCTTGCTGATGTTATCTCAAGAGGGGGGGAGGGGTTGAATTGAGCTTTCCAAAATTTTGGCCAATAACTCTTGAGAGATGTGCTAAATATAAAAGCAAGTAAATGTCACAGCACATATGTATAAGATTTTTATAATAGTTCAACCCTTCCTGGGTTCCTACTCCACTTCTTTAGTCAATCTCCTCTACTAATCTCAAGTTCCACTAGCACCTTGATCAACCCGATCAAATACACATTGGTTTTTTGAGCTCACCAAATAACTTACTGATTTTCCAAGTTACCAGAACCTTTTACAAATTGTTGGTTTTGTGAGCTCAATAACTAACTCACTGGTATTCCAAGCTCACTGGAAACTTTTACAAACTATTGGTTTTCAGAGCCCACCAACCAACTCGTATACTTTCAACAAGTTTTTCTTACTTGCTTTTCTTAACACATAAATAGCAAGCACCCTGCTTTCTTTAACAGACACTAAAAGGAAATGTACACATTAGTACCTCTTTTGTATAGAAATTAAAAACTTAAATAAATGAACAAAGTAAGCAATAAGGCCGTATGAATCAAACTCCTTGAAAGTGAAGCAGATCTGACTTTGAATACTTTGACAATGTTGAAGTATTTGGAGTTGATCAATGAAAGAAGATGTTGAATGCTCTTGTAAATGCTTTCTTTGTTTCTGTCTTTTTGTTTTTCTATCTTTCTCAGTTGCTTTTGTATGTTGCTTGAATCATCCTTGTATAAGCTGTGAAGTAGATTATAGTTATTGCAACTTTTTGAAAATTTTTAAGAGTTTGGTAGATTTGGTACGACTTTTTGCATGCTGTCTGGCTTCAAAACTCCTGATATAAGTCTTCAGAAATTCTGACGTTGTCTTATTATAAGTTATCATTAGATCTGCCTTTTATCTAAATTCTTGATGCACCTCTTTTGAACTTCTAAAGACTAATCTTGTTGTCAATGGTCATATTTTAGCTTCTGAAAAGCTTCTAAAGAATCTCTAAAATTTGAATTTTATTTCGAATATATTTCTTGAGTCTTATGTTTTTGAAGATGCCTCTAAAGAGCTTCTAAGTTGTTTTTGAGGATCTTCTGAGTGCAATATTAACATTTTGAATTGCTTCCGATAAGATTCTATGTGTAGCTATTTTTTCTAAGCTTATTCTAAAGATTGAATTCAACATTTGATATTCTTGGCTTTTTGAAGTTACTTCTAATGATGTTCTTTATTATTTATGAAAATCTTCTGATAAGGTTCTGAGTTAAGAAACTTCTTCTGAACTTATCTTGTACCATTATTATTGATTGTGTAAGACATCTCTAAGACTTAAAAACATTGTTGAAGTTCTTTTGACAAGGTTCTGATTGCAAAAAATTTCTTTAAAGTATAACATTTTATGTCTAAAAGTTTCTGGAGACTTGGGAAATACTTTTGATGTGTAAGACTACTTTGAAGTTAATTCTTAAGTTCACGCTTTATCTTTGAAGAGGTTCTAACATTATTCTAAAGAGGTTCTAAAGTAGTTCTTGAATACTTCAGAACTTCTGTGCTTTACACCTTATCTTTGAAGAGATTTTGACATACTTTTGAAGAGGTTCGGAAGGAATTATTGAATACTTATGAACTTTTGAGCTTCACACCTTATATCTGAAGAGATTTTGACATACTTTTGAAGAGGTTCTGAAGTAGTTATTGAATAGTTCTGAACTTCTTAGCTTCACGCCATGTCTTTGAAGAGATTTTGACATGCTTCTAAAGTGGTTTTGAAGCAGTTATTGAATACTTCTGAACTTCATGCTATGTCTCTGAAAAGATTCTTTCTTATCTCTGAAGTACCTCTTTGTGATTTTTACTTAAGCATTCCTTTTAAATTATCTTCTTTTGAATGGTTAATGTAATAAGCTTACAATTAACATTGTTTATTACTTTGAAGTTAATTATTAAGTTCATGATTTATCTCTAAAGAGGTTCTGACATACTTCTGAAGAGGTTCTAAAGCACTTTTTGCATACTTTTGAACTTCTTGGCTTCACGCCTTGTCTCTAAAGAGATTTTAACATGCTTCTAAAGAGGTTTTGAAGCAGTTATTGAATACTTCTGAACTTCTAAGCTTCATGCCTTATCTTTAAAGAGATTCTGACATGCTTCTAAAGAGGTTCTGAAGCAGTTATTGAATACTTCTGAACTTCTAAGCTTTGCATCATATATTTGAAGAGATTCTGGCATGCTTTTGAAGAGGTTCTAAAGTAGTTATTGAATACTTTTAAACTTTTGAACTTCTCGCCATTCCTCTGAAGATATTCTTTCTTATCTCTGAAGTATTTCTAAGTAATTGTTACCTGAGCAATCATTTTAAATTATCTTCTTTTGAAGGGTCACTATAATAAGCTTACATTTAATGTTGTTTATTACTCTACTTGATCTATTTTGATATATAAATATTATATCACTTGGAAAGTAACCTATTAGTACCTTAATTCTTCCACATTTTTTTGTTCATCATCAAAACTTCATTATCAAAATCAAGCTTAGTAGAGGGTTTAGACTTAACATTCTCCCCCTTTTTTATGAGATAAAACATTTGAGTGATAAACCTTTCATAAAAAAATATGCAGAATATGCAATGTACTTCTACTGACTCAGTAGGGCTCCCCCTAAATGTATACACTTAGTTATTTTGATATCTACACATAGTTACTTTGATATTTCTCCTATTTCTTCCCCTTTATGTCATAATCAAAAGGACTAAAATGTAAAGTTCAACTAGAGGGTGAAAGAGAATAAGAAAGAGTTATACATATATGACGATGATTGCAAAACATGTGTACATCAAAGTGACATAGAAAATACATTTACATAAATTATAGAAGTTATAACACAACAAATGTAGATACAGCAGTGCAATAGCAAAAAAGAAGTAACATCACATGAAAGAATAAGTATAGCCAGAAAAGAAAGATGCAAGATAAAGATAGCAATTGATTAAGTTTTTGGATTTGTAGAGTAGGTTTTAGGAAAGAAGTTGGGGTCAGCAGAAGGAGAAGGAATGATGGTTGTGGGGGTAGGATGTTGAGTGGGTGGTTTGGAAAAGACTTAGACGGCTTGGACATAGATTGTTTAATTCTGGGATGAGGAGAAGGAATGAATGTAAGATCATTGGGAATTGCAGTGGGTGATTCATGAGCCAAAGTAGATGATAGGTAGAAACATAAATAAAGTTAACGAGAGATCGATATGATGGATCTAATAATTTAGGCAAGTACACAGGCTGTTTGTTGAGAATGGCTTAATAATTGGCATTTACCCTTGCCACATATTCTTCATAATGCATGGTGATGAGAGAGAGAGGAGCCTTTTGTGAATTTTTGGAGGTGGGATTTTGGATTTTTTTTTAGGTTTTGAGTGTACTTTTGGGGGTTTGGGAGCAAAAGGTGGTTTTCGTGAAGCTTTTGGAGAAGGTGGAGTTGGTTCAAGTGTGGGGGATGGTTTGAAAAAACACACCTGCATTTTGTGTTGGATTGATAAATTAGCAAGCTATGGATAAGGAAGTAGAAGGTTGTCAATAATAGCTTGTAGATTGGCTTGGGAGAACAATGAGAATTCTTCTTATATAGAAAAATATGAGTGTGAGGACCTCAGGGAGATGGAAAAGTTGTTCTAGGTGGTTTAGATTGAGGAATCAGTTGAACAAGTTTTTATGTATACTTATCTAGGAATGACACAATGTGTGGAATTTGAATGTCATGTCTTTTAGGAGTGAGAGGAGGGTCAGGAAGAAGTTGGATTCTGGAAAGGGTAATAGGGTCAGTAAGTTATGGGAAAGGTAGTTTTTTGGGAGGAATATTGAGATTGTGGGATAGGAACATGTTAAAGATGGTAGTATTGATTTCTGATTGAGCTTTAAATTCAGAGTATGTCATTCTGATGGGATGATAGATTCTCACAAGAAAGTCAGAGTTATCTTCTACTTTCTTTGGAGGAGGCTTTGGGGTTCTGAGGTTCTTAATCCTAATATTTTGTGGGTGAAATCTATCATATCTGGTTGGAATGTCCTATGAATCCTAGGAATCAAACCAATCCAGATATTCTAGAGGTCCTGGTGGAATAAAATCTATTCTAGAGAAGGGTCTTTTATGTATAATGACAGTTCTATAGGGATTAGAAAGATAATTTTCTAGAAGAGTTGGTAATGGTTCAATGGGTAGAAATTTAGGAAAGACTGAAGAAGACTATACAACTTTTGGAGCTATAGGAGATGGATGTGAACTGGGGAATCTTGGTCATGTAGACAAAGGGGAGTGAGAAAGAGTTTTCCTTCCAAAGATTGCATTCTCTAAAGGAAGAATGTCAGTTAAAGAAACTGATTATGTGTGTGAATGAGTAGGTGTAGGATTTTTGTGAAGTGGTTGATGAGTGAATGTTTTGAGAGGAGGAGGATGGTCGAGTTTGAGGTTGAGTTTTGATAGATTTAATTTGAGCACTCAATGCACAAATTTTTGCCACAATGATTCCCAAATCGAGTCTAGTTTTAGTTGAAGAGCTATGTTATGTTTTTCAACATTGGTTAGTCTACTTTGAATGGATGGAAGGTGGGTTGAAAGAATGGATTCTATGTTCTGTGGAGTTATGTAGGTGGGTTGATGAGGTTGGGGTATGGAAGAGTGTTGTTGGGTTTGGATTGGTTTAGATGACACTGCTGTTATGCTCTATTCTTTGTCTTCTTCTTCTTCTTTTCTTGTGGGAATTTCTTCTCTTATATTTGTTGCTTCTTCCACAGTCTTTTGCCTATCTGTTCTTTTTGCTTCAATTCTTAAACTCTTTATTTGCTTTTCCTTTCTTGGCTTTTAAGAAATCCAACCTTATTAAGTTTGTTTGAAGCCTATTCTCTGTATGATGTCTTTGTTTATGATTTCTTTTTCCTTAAATTCTTCTCCTTCTTTAGAAAAATCAATGCCAGTCATCCTTAAGAATTTACTCAATATAATCCCATAAAAAAGATGAATCCTAGAAGTTGTTTGAACTAGGTATAGTTGATCTATCATAATTTTACCAATGTTGATCTTTTTTTTTTTGTTCTTTAGAGCCCACAATGTCTTGGCTTCTTTCTCAGAAATCTGATCAGTTCCTCCCATTTTGGAATGGATATTGTTGAAGATTAACATTTAAGCAATCTTTAAATCCACATTTAGACGGCTTAGATGCAAATAATTATCTTTTTCATCAATTTCTACTCCAATCAAATCTGAACAGATTAATTCTAGTTGACAGCTAATCAATTTCTTTTTCTATATTAGGAATGTTGAATGCAGTCCTTATACTTTAAGGTGAAATATCTATCTATGTATTTCCAATCCATGACTTTTGAGTGTTGTAACTAAAATTACCAATTATAGCTTGAACAAGTCTTAGGTTGAATTTATCCTTATAACTTAGAAATTCTTCCCAACCCTAAAATTTAATCTAGTTGGTTACTTCTAGATTTAACCCATTTTCACCAAACGCCTTAAAGTTAAAATTTCTTCCCTTCACTATTTTTCTTCCTTCAAAATATTTGATGAATTTATTGTAAGCCGAATTGTTGTTATTGAAGATTACCTTTAGGACATAATCTTCTATTGTCCTCTTCTTCCTTTAAGTTTCTTCTTTTGAACTTTCTCTTCTTCTTCTTATCCCAAAATCTATGGATGAGAATTCTGTCATTTTGCTTACCCTCTTCGTCCTGGTCATTTGCAGCAACTAGAGGATTTTTGGCTAAGGGTTTTGAAAGAAAGGGATTTTTGAAGATTCAGGGAATGAGAGTGAGAAGGTTTTTTGAAGTGAAATGAAGGCATTTTTAGAAGGGAGAATATGTAGATGACGCAGGAATTTGAACCGTTGCTTTTGAAGAGGGGTTCAAAGAATAGAACAGAAGATTCAAAATTTCTAGAGTTAAGGTTTTTTAAACGATATGGAGTTTTTGAATCATGATTCCAAAGATTCTGAGTGTATTACAGTAATTACAATGGGGCTTCAGAAGTTCTGAGCTTAGTAGTGCCAGAAGTTCTGAGAGTGTTATGAAGGGTATATTTTATTACTTCTGAAGCTAGTTACAATCTTCAGAGGTTCTGAAGGTGTTAAAGCCATACTTCAGAGATTCTAATAGGTGTTTCAGGATTTTTGTAGGTGCTCAGAAAAATTATTTGATTGTGGAAAGGACTCTAAAACTCCTTTAGAGTTTCTAACACACTTCTGGAATAATCTGAATGTTAGAAATATGACATTCATGAATAGCTTAGTTATTTATACATGATCTTAGAAATTATTATAATCATTATCATGTGATCATTAACATTATAAAATAAGTCAATCATGTAATATGCATTTTAAATGCATGGATCTGGTATACCAAGTCCTCTTCTAATTTTGCAAAATTTGTCCTCTAGAAGTAGCTTTGTAAAATATCTGCTAACTGATCTTTAGTTGGTATATATTCTAAACAAATATCATGATTTTGTATGTGATCTCTAATAAAGTGATGTTTGACCTCTATATTCTTAGTTCTAGAATGCAATACTAGATTCTTTATCAGATTTATTGAATTGGTGTTATCACATCTAATAGGTGTACCACCATATTTTAAACTAAAGTCATTTAATTATTGTCTCATACATTAAATCTGTGCACAAAAACTACTCACTGCTACATATTCAACCTTAGCAGTTGATAATGCAATAGATGTTTGTTTCTTGGATAACCTTGATATAATTGTGGTTCAAAGAAATTGACAAGATCTTAAAGTACTCTTCTTATCTACCTTATATCCAGTAAAATTTGAATTAGAGTACCCAACTAATACAAAGTATGAGCCTTTTTGGAGTGTCTAAAAGGTATCTAAAGATTCTATTAACAACAATTAAATGTGATTCTTTAGGATCTGAATGGAATCATGCACACATGCAAACACTGAACATAATATCTGGCCTACTTGTAGTTAAATACAAAAGAGATCGTATAATGCTTCTATCGAGTTTTAGACATATATTTGCCTTTTTCATCCTTATCTATTTAAATAGAGGTGCTCATTGGTGTGCCCAGTGACTTTCCTTCTGTTAAATCAAATTTCTTGAGCAGCTCTTTATTATATTTTGCTTGATGGATAAAAAGTCCTTCCTTCATCTGCTTTACTTGAAGTCCCAGAAAGGAGTTCATCCCACCCATTAAACTCATCTCAAATTCTCCCTACATGACTTTAGAGAAATCTTGATATAATTTATCATTAGTAGCACCAAATACAATATCATTTACATAGATTTCAATAATTAATATATCCATTTTGTCATGCTTAATAAAGAGTGTGGTATCTATTTCACCTCTAGTAAATCCTTTTTCTATTAAGAATTTACTTAGTCTCTCATATCATGCACTAGGAGCTTGTTTTAATCCATAGAGAGCTTTCTTGAGTTTGAAAATATGGTTTGGATCATAAGTATCCTTAAACCTAAGAGATTGTTCTACATGAACTTCTTCATTAATGAAATCACTTAAGAATGTACTTTTGACATCCATTTGATAAGTTTGAAATTCATGAAAAATGCAAAAGCTAGTAATATTCTAATAGCCTCAATTCTGACAACAAGAGCATATGATTCTTCAAAGTCTATTCCTTCCTCTTGGAAGTACCCTTTTCCTACCAATCTTGCTTTATTTCTTACCATTAGACCAGATTCATCTAATTTGTTATTGAAGACCCACTTAATTCCTATAACAGATTGATGATTAGGTCTTGGAACAAGTATCCATGCATCATTATGCTTGAATTGGTCCAATTCTTCCTGCATATCTATAATCTGGTTTTCATCATCTAAAGCTTGATCTATGCAAGTTAGCTCTAATTGATAAACAAAAGTAAGATTATCACATATTTGATGATATAGAGATCTTGTTCTCACTCTATCATAAATATCACAAATTATTTGGTTTTTAGGATGATCATGCATGAACCTCTAATCTTTAGGAAAGGAACTATTACCTTTATTATTTACCTCATTGATGGATGGTCCATTATCTATTTCTTCTTCATCCATTTGTGTCTCTGATTGTGAAGAATCTTTTTCTTTATCTTGTATATTTATTTTTTTCACAGATGTTCTAAGTTCTTTTGTCTCATCATCAAAATCATTTATTCTCCTAGAGGGGTTAATACTTTTATCAAATTTTACACAAATGGATTCTTTTACTGTTTCATTCTTCAAATTGTAGACTCTAAATGCCTTGCTAATAATGGAAAAACCAAGAAAAATGACTTCATCAGATTTGCTATCAAATTTACCATGGTTTTCCGTCCCATTGTTAAGAATGAAACATTTGTAACTAAAAGTGTGGAAATGAGAGATATTTGGCTTTCTGTCGTAGTATAATTCAAATGGAGTTTTGTAGAGTGTAGAACTAGCAAAAATTTTATTAATGATGTAGCATGTAATATTCATTGCTTCAGCCCAAAAATATCAAGGTAAGTTATATTCACTCAACATTGTCGTTGACATCTCTTGCAAGGATTTATTTTTTCTTTTAGCCACTCCATTTTGCTAAGGTGTTCCTTGTGCAGAGAATGTGTGCAAAATTTTATTGCTTTCATAAAAAGCAGTGAATTTTTAATTTTTAATTTCTCCACCATGATCACTTCTTATGGTACTATATGAGAATTTTGTTCATTCTACACACACTTAGTACATGTTTCAAAGAATGAAAAAGTCTTATCTTTGGAAGCTAAAAACATTATCCAGGTGAATCTAGAATAGTCATCTACAATAATATAAGTATAATGTTTCCCTCAAAAATTTTTAGTTCTTGTTTTTCCAACAAGATCCATGTGTAGCAATTGAAGTGGTTCAATTGTGTATACTTCTTTATTAGATTTGAATAATTCTCTAACTTACTTTCATTTTAAGAAAGCATCACACAACTTATTTTAATCAAATTTTATTTTAGGTAGGCTAACAATAAGATCTTTATTGTATAGTTTTTCAATCATGAACTTGTTGGCATGTCCTAGTCTTCTATGCTATAAGAAGGATTCTTCATTATTTACAACAAGATAATTGATTTGGATATCACCGAATCTACTAAATACACATTTCCACACTACAACTGAATTTGAACTATCTATTATAGAACATATATATGATTCAAACACAACCTTGTAACCATTATCACAAAATTGATTCACACATTGAAGATTGTGGTTTAATCCTTCTACTAGTAGAACATTCAAAATAGTAACAGAGGGAGGTTGGCTGATCTTACCAATCCCAACCACTCTACCCTTTCCATTATCCCCAAAGGTAAACTGTTCCTCCATTTTTAGCTATTAACTCTGTGAATAGCTCCCTCTCCCTTGACTTGTGTCTTGGGCAACCACTATCAATATACCATTTGCTACTCCTTATGGCTTTCAAGTACACCTGCAATAATAAGGTCAAGCTATAATTTTTAGTACCCATTTAGGAATGGGTCCAGGTGGGTTTGTAGCAGAATATTTTGGCACCAAGTGCATTTTAGATGCTACTAATCTTTTATTTGAAGATATGGTTGTATTTATAGCTTTAGCAATAATTTTTGGTACACAAATTAGATTTTTTTTTGGGTTCTATCTTTCTTTTATAATTGCTAATTTTCTTGCTTTGGTTTTCTCCACCTTTCTTCTTTGCCTTTAGTTTAAATAAAATAGAAGTCAAAGTTTTTCTTAGGGCATTATTTTTTACTTTGATCTACTCAAGTCCTATGTTGAAGTTTTGGTTAGTCTTTAGCTAAGTATTTTCTTGTCTTAGTTTAGAGCATTCATAGATTGTTCTTTCCAACTTTATTTTTATTTTCTTATGTTTGGCTTTTAAAGTTTTGAAATATGAATATAGGTCATCTAATAATTCTTCAAGATCAGAAGTTTCAGGTTTTGAATTTACCTTATCTTCATGGATGGCCATGAAGCTTATTCTTGCATGATGTTCTTCTTGATTTCTTTCTTTGAAGATGAGTGAATTGAATTGCACTTCATGTTCTTATTTTGTTTCACTCGAGCTTTCTTGCATCAAGTTCTCTAGCATTTTTTCTATAGCCATAGCTTTCTTCTTCTTTTCAAATTTCCTATTGTTAGAAGTATTCTTTTTATCAAAATAAGAATTATG
The DNA here is from genome assembly GCA_036873735.1 of Pouteria campechiana. Taxonomy (NCBI): domain Eukaryota; kingdom Viridiplantae; phylum Streptophyta; class Magnoliopsida; order Ericales; family Sapotaceae; genus Pouteria; species Pouteria campechiana. Next base: position 24,790 of record JAYJMB010061378.1, on the reverse strand, counting down.
CCTTTTGTTCTTGTCTTCTTACTTTTTATCTAGTTTTGGGCAGTCAAACTTCATATGCCTAGGCTTGCTACAATTGCAATAGCTTGGAACCTCCTTTTTCTTATCTTTGCTTTTGTTATTGCTTTTGGAGCTGTTTCAAAATATTTTCTTCTTAATCATATTTCTAAATCTTCTGGTTGTTATTATCATATTCTAATCATGTTCACTATTTGAAACTTCATTTGAAAATTCTTCATTCTCTAAGTTAACTTATAAAGCAATTGTCTTCTTGCCATTGTATTCATATGGTACCTTTTGCTTCATTAAAACTTCATGGGTTATAAGTGATCCCATGACTTCTTCCACTGTCATTTTATCCAAATCTTTTGCTTCCTAGAAAGTAGTTACTTAGGCATCCAATATCTAGGTAGAGATCTTAAGATCTTCTTTACTAACTTGGGTTCTTCATATTTCTTTCTTAAGTTCTTTAGTCCATTGGAGATTTTCTAAAATTTTCTAAATATTTCAGAAGTGGTTTCTAACTTCTTCATGGAGAAGGCTTCATATTCCTGCACTAAAAGATTTATTTTAGTTTCTTTGACTTGATTGTAACCTTCATGTACTACCTAAAGTTTATCCCAAATTTTGTTCGCTGAATCATAGGCAAACATTTTTTCAAACTCAGAAGAAGATAGTGCACAATAGAGACAATTCTTTGCCTTGGCATCACATTCTACTACTTAAATATCTTTAGGGGTATATTTATCTTTAATACTAGTAACATTCTTTCCATTCTTTACTATACACCACAACTGGTAATCTATGGAAATCAAAAAAATTTGCATCATCATCTTCCAATACCCATAATTGGTCCCATAAAAAAGTCAAGGTCTACAAGTGGATTGTCCCTCAGCAGATGTGTTGTGGAACATACAGGCCATTTAGGTCTCTTCACAAGTTAATATACTGGTAATTTAAAATTAACTAGTGAATCTTACTCTGATATCACTTTTTGGTTCTTTATTGAATGGTAGCCCAAGAGGGAGGGGCGGGGGTGTTAATCAAGCTTTCTAAAATTTTGGCCAATAACTTGAGAGATATGCTTAAAATAAAAGAACGTAAATTTCACAGCACATATGCATAAGATTTTTATAGTAGCTCCACCCTTCTTGGGTTCCTACTCTACTTCTCTGAGTTGGTTTCCTCTACTGATCTCAGGTTCCACTAACACCTTGATCAACTTGATCAAATACACGTTGGTTTTTTGAGCTCACCAACTAATTCATTGGTTTTCAAAGTTCACCAAAAACTTTTACAAACTATTGGTTTTTTGAGCTCACCAACTAACTCACTGGTTTTCTAAGTTCACCAAAAGCTTTTACAAACTATTGCTTTTCAGAGCTCACCAACCAACTCGTATACTTTCAGCAAGTTTTTCTTACTTTCTTTTCTCAATACATAAACAATAAGCACCTTACTTGCTTTAATAAATACTAGAAAGAAATGTACAGATTAGTGCCTTTTACTTAGGCAGATTTGTATAGAAATTAAAAGCTTAAATAAATGAATAAAGTAAGAAGTAAGGACTTATGTATCAAACTCCTTTAAAGTGAAGTAGATCTAGCTTTGAATCTTTAACAATGTTGAAGCAGTTGGAGTTGATCAATGAAAGAAGATGTTGAATGCTCTTGGAAACGCTTTCTCATTTTCTGTCTTTTTGTCTTTCCATCTTTCTTAGTTGTTTTTTTATGTTTCTTTAATCATTCTTTTATAAGTTGTGAAGGAGATTATAGCAATTGCAAATTTTTATACTTTTTCAAGGGTTTTGTAGATTTATTATGACTTTTTTCATACGTCTAGCTTAAGAACTTCTGAGATAAGTCTTTAGAAATTTTGATGTTGTCTTATTGTAAGTTACCATTAGATTTGCCTGCTATCTGAATTTTTGATGCACTACTTCTGAATTTCTAAAGGCTAATCTTGCTATCAATGGTCATATCTTAGCTTTGAAAAGCTCCTAAAGAATCTTTGAAGCCTAAATTCTATTTCTGATATATTTCTTGAGTCTTGTCTTTACGAACATGCCTCTAAAGGGCTTTTGAGTTGTTTTTAGGATCTTCTATCACACCCCGCCTTCCGAGGCATGAAGTCCTATTTTACACTGTATTTCACCTAAATTTGCCCACTTTTAGGTTGGGGTGATTGGGTCCCATTTTCTAAATGGTCTATTCTCTACAGAAAATTGAATAAAGCCTCCCCAGAAAATGGGGCTGTCCAAACCTGTACAAGCATGCTACACACCATAATATACATTAATTTCAAATAAAATAATGAATTAACTTCCAAAATACATACACTTATAATCCCACAGCCCAAGATCTGGGTTAAATCATGATGGCAATAAAACTGCTAACTTAACATGCAATTCATCCACAACACTAATCTAACATGCCGCTACAATTCCATACACATCATTTACATACTTCATTTATCATTATACAATAATTGAAATTATTAATTACAATTATACACACATAGTGGGATTCCAATCCCAATTCTATCATGTCAACATAATTATTGTCTTTCTTGGCTCCATTGCTTTACTTGCCAGCTAAAAATTCAAAAAAGAAGGCGTGAGTCCGGACAACTCAGTAAGTAGACAAATGTATTAAACAAGAATTAATCAACAATTAGGACATTTTATATAAAAAACTCAATATTCATCCTTATAAATAATTATAAATGGATATATGTTCATCAATAATACCAATTAAAGAATTCCATGGTATTTTCATCAATCAATCAAGCTCATATTGAATCAATCTTCAAATTAAACAAACAATCTATCCCTCACATTAGCCATCCACACTAAACCAACAGTCAATTTTAATCAAACATGGGATATCCATTATACCCAATCAAAACATACATGCCTAAGTTCATATAAATGGGCCCATGCATTTACCAAAACATGTCCAGAATTCAATCAAAAGGGATATACATTATCCCTAATCATCTAATGGAAACAAATGCCTACTTATATTGAGTGCATCATTATATACTCTTCCAGCTCCATGCCTTTTCATCCTTCTCAGATCATCCTGTACAAAGCAATATCCTTATTTATTTACAAGATAGTTCCTCTAATGAATATCAAGCCAATTAAAATCCATTTATTAGTTTACCATTTATTACATGTTATCCATCTTATTTATCGTATACATGTCATGACTAATACTTATGCAATTCGAAGACAGTCCAATTACATTTCAAACTCAGCTAATTCATGGCTCATATAACTTTTATACAAAATTTTTAATTAGGTCAAGGTCACAAATCTGAATTCACATATTCAAATCACCTCATATAAGTCCCAAGATATTATAAATCACGACTTACATATTTTCACTATGGTATTCATGCTTATCTTATAAAATTTCCCAATTTTCACCATTAAAACCCTAATCATACCAAATCATCAATTTCTTACCAATTAAGATCCAAAATATCATTAAGCATGAATTAGTCATTTTTCTAATATTTTTAACAACAAAACCCTATCATCTTTCCCAAAAATCCTCTATTCACAATTAGGTAGAAAACCTAGCAACCAAATTTATGATTTCTTATGACCAATTTACTATATTTACTTCATAATATCATTTCCCCCATGATTTCTAAGTCAAATCCATATCAATTGCCCCCAAAAATCATTATTCATGAATCTACAAAACCCTAGTTAAGCAAAAATAGAAAATCAGTTAGTGAAAACAAACTTGCCATGAAATCCAAGCATGGCTTCCATTCCAAAGCATAAATACATCCCTAAATCTTTAATAATCAGCCATGAATCACACCCTTTAAGATTTTTAATTCCAAAGAACACACCAAAATAGCAAGAAGATCATTTCTCATGAAAATCTAGGATATTTTTAACTAAAACCACTTAGAAATCAAGTTTACAGTTATGGGTTTCAAGGGTTGGGACATGGGAACTAGAGAAAAAGAGAAGAAAGAAGAAAGTGAATAAAATGGGCAACCCCTTCAAAAAGTTGAATTTTCGATGGTCGGGTGTGTCATCGATAGTCAAATGTCGCGACAGTTGTTTGAGAGTCGCGGTGCTCACCTGCTAGACATCCAAATGCCGCGACACTCAATTGTGCGCTGCGATGCTCACCCGATGAATCACCAAATATGCCAAATGTCATGGCTCTAGATTGGATGTCCTCTCGATTGGATGTCGCAGCACTCCCTTGCTGCCTTCTCTATTGCCCTATTTTTCTTCATTTGATGCCCTATTTTCTCTCATTTCCTTAATTTCTCATTAATAAAGAATATAAACATAAGCATTTCACATTAAAATGCATATTAATCTTCCACAAATACTAGTGATCATATTCATTTATCATAACTAAATCAATAACTTAGTCAAATTCAGAATTTACACTTATAAAGGACTACTAGTCCCATTTCACCTAAGGCACTTCAAATATCACAAAACTCACTTCCCACACGTCACATACATGAAATAGAGTGTTTATATAGTTTATTATGTCATTTAAAGTCAATTTCCAAAAATCACATATTTGATTCTTTTTAACCAAAATGTTCTGCAATACATAATTTCCATTAGTCATTTTCATTCCACTTTGCATTCAAGGCCTAAACCAATGTTCTACATGTATCACAATGCATATGATAATCATATTAGGCCATTCATATATATTATAAATATATTTTTGCTTAAATTTACCATTTCAGTTCTTTTTCTTCTTATAGTCAGTATAAAATTCAAAACGATGAACTTTATGAATTTTAGGCATCAAAATCTACCCATATTTACATGAGCAACTTTCAATCGCCTCAAAAATCATATAAAACTAATCGTTAATCAAAATTTCCAAGATTTGATGAAAATCACCCATTGAGTTCTTTTCACATAACCCTCAACTTAATAGCTCAAAACTCCAAAATTATCTTAAAACTTCAATTCAATTGCTCCAACATATTACATTACACATAATACTCATGTTATATATTAGTCATTCTAATTATATAATTGGCTTTACTCAAAATTACTTCTTAAGCCTAATGACTTAAAATACCTCCTTACTGCATTGTCTCAAAATTTAATCCCTCGGGTGTTACATCTTCTGAGTGCAATATTAACATTTTGAATTACATCCAATAAGATTCTTTATGTAAATATTTCTTCTGAGCTTATTTTGAAGATTAAATTTAACATCTAATATTCTTGGCTTTTTGAAGTTACTTCTGACGATCTTTTCTATTGCTTTTGAAAATCTCCTAATAAGGTTCTGAGTTCAGAAAGTTCTTTTGAACTTATTTTGTACCATTATTATTGATTTTCTAAGATATATTTGAGACTTAAAAACATTTCTAAAGTTCTTCTAACAAAGTTCTGATTGCAAAAACTTCCTTTGAAGTAGAATGTTTTAATTTTGAAAGTTTTTGGAGAATTGGGAAATACTTCAGAATGCTTCTGACGTGTAAGACTACTTTAAAGTTAATTATTAAGTTCGTGCTTTATCTCTAAAGAGGTTTTGACATGCTTCTCAAGAGGTTCTGAAGCAGTTTTTGAATACTTTTGAACTTTTGAGCTTCACGCCTTATCTTTGAAGAGATTCTAAAATGCTTCTAAAGAGGTTTTAAAGCAGTTATTGAATACTTCTGAACTTCTAAGCTTCACGCCTTGTCTTTAAAGAGATTCTAACATGCTTGAAGTGGTTCTAAAGCAGTTATTGAATACTTGTGAACTTTTAGGCTTTATGTCATGTCTCTAAAGAGATTCTAACATGCTTGAGAAGAGGTTCTAAAGTAGTTTTTGAATACTTTTGAACTTCTGAACTTCTCACCATATCTTTGAAGAGATTCTTTCTTATCTTTGAAGTACTTCTAAGTAATTGTTACCTAAGTATTCATTTTAAATTGTCTTATTTTGAAGGGTTAATGTAAAAAGATTATATTTAATATTGTTTACTCCGTAATCTATTTTGATATGTAAATAATTCATCACTTGGAAAGTGACCTGTTAATACCTTAATTCTTCACTCATTTATTCATTCATCATCAAAACTTAGTTATTTAATTACATTCATCATCAAAATGAAGCCTAATAGAGGAGTTAAACTTAGCATTATGGATGATAAATGAATGCATAGGTTTAAATCCATATAATTTTGGGTAAAATTTGCTAGATTTTTTATAGAATATTTCTCTTAGAAATGAGGAAATTAGAGGGGAATGGAAAAATGCATAGGCCCCTAGGCGAGGTGTGATACATTAAAACTATGCACATTGTTCTAACACTATTTCCAAGTTCATCAAGGATTACAAAGTGCATATTAAGAATGAACATGAAAATAAAGTTAAGAAAAGAAATAATATTGGAGAGACAAATATCAATAGAATGGGATTCTTACTTACAATTGATGGTTGGATCTCAACAAGAGGAAAGAAAAAGGTAGCAGAATGAAGAAGAGAAGGAGAAGAGGAGCAAGAATTATGAGAGATGAATAAAGGAGAGAAATCAAAGAAGATGAGAGAAGAAAAGCAGAAGTAGAAGAAGAGGAGAGAAGAAGCAAGAGAAGTTGCAGTGGAAGAAGAGAGAAGAGTAGTGAGAAGATGTGAGGTGTGAAGATTTTGCAACATGCAGACTTGTATTATAGTCGAAGATTGACAATAGATGTACAACTATTGGGAGATAGAAATAGGAAATAAGGATGGCTATGAATAATGAACTAACTATTAAAACTTACAGGAAAGAAAATACAATGATAGAATATAGCAAAAAACATCACAAGTATGTTGCAAGTGCACTTGTGGGCGTGAACCATTGGAACACCATAAGAGAATAAGCTTAAGATATTTCATCCTCATCCCAAAACCCCATTTTCATGTTCACCTCCCTCTCCCACCATTCCCTGGCTTGAGAAATTCTTAAAAATTGTGGATTTAGATGCTAAATTACTCAAAAATCAATGACAGTTAATCTAGCGACACTCCGACATCAAGAAAATGTTGATCTTAGCAGATTGGAACTGTAGAATTGAAGAAAAAAATGGGATTTCACTCTACAACTTAGATTTGGGAATTTCATTTGTGGGAAATTGACTGGTAAGTGATTTCTATTACTAATTATCCATTTTGGTTAGATGGATTTCTTTAATTCTAGCATATGGAGTTGATTTGGGGATTAAGAGGTTGGAAATGGAGAAAAGCATGAACTAAGTAGTGAAATGAGTACTTTGAATATAAATTTTAATACAAATTTAGTTAAATTATGTATATGAGTAGTTTTGGAAAGAAAACTTTACTAGGTATTATTTTGCAACTATGAAAATTGAAAGTTGCCTATTTGGTGTTTGAGGAAATGTTATTAAGAAAGATTTGACATGACTAACTTGTGTTAATGATTCCATAATTACCTCCTCAAGGTTTAGATGAGTAATTAAAGAAACCCTTAATAAGATAGGGTTAGGTTAGGATATGATAGTGATTTGCAATAATTGGGTTTTATTAGTGGTTAATTTTACTTGAATAATAATGGAAGCTAGGGTTTGAGTGTAGGATTCTAATTCCAAAGCAAATTGCAGAAACACAGAGCTTAAAGAGAAAGCAAGCAATATTGGTTTGGTAAGTATGTTTAATTATGTAAGTTTTCCTTATGTACAAATTAAGTTTATGAATTCTAGGCATCTAGTTTGAATTTGGATAAGTTATGTTGTATGATGCATTAGTATTCTTGAAAAATGACTAAGATAGTATAGGAAATATGAGGATTACATGTTAAATGCAAAAATGAAAGCATAGTAACATGACATGTTATAAATTGGCATGCATAATCATGACCTAGTAAATGGAATTATGAAGATAAGTGCATTTGAAAGAATATGAAAAGTATAATTGATGGATATGCGAAAACGGTAATGATTATGTGCATATATGTGAGATGTAATCAAGCCTAAAAAGGAAAGGTCAAATATGTCAATTAATGGTGTGGAATAAGGATAAGCAGAGTAAGATGAAAGGGGGAAGAAAATAGGTTTTCACATGGAGGTAGTGTGCTCAGTGTCGTGATGCCCAATCTAGCACCGCTGGCTCCAGCATGTTAAATAGCCATTTGTCATGGGCAATGAGCTTAGCGCTGCGGTGCCAAGTGTTAAATGGTAATTTTTTCTCTTTATATTTTTTTTATATTTTGGCCATTTTGTTAATTGAGTGTAATTATTATATTTATACTATTTAAATGCATATTTTATAGGAAAAATTAGAGGAAATATAAGAAATAGGATACTATGATTAATTATAGGACGACATGGAAATAAATTACTACAAGAAAGGAATGCTTGATAGAAGTGTTTACTCAGGTTTAATGAAGTAATTTAATATGAATTAGAGAACATCAAATTATTTGAGAGTTTGTAGCATGCTTAGGTTGGATATCAATTAGAAAATAAGTTTTAAAATTAAGTTGAATTACTACCAAAATATTAATTATGTGAATTTGGGTTTGAATGCTTGTCAGGAGGGTTCTTTGGTTATTCTGCCCATGAATAGGCTTTGTTTGATATTATCAGCTACTATGGCGAAGAGGCTAGTCTATTAGGAGTGTGACTCTAATTATTTAGTAGGTTAGATGGAGAACTTTCTATCCCTGGGAGTGCAGTGAGGGTGAGACACTGTAAACTATACAAATGATTATTAATCTGGAGTCTTGTAACACTCATAACCAGGATTATAGGGAGGAACTAGATTACACCGAAGTTGTAAGAAAGTTGAGTCCACTTGGTTTGTGGTTATTTCCACTTAGATTGTGGCTGAGTCCACTTGGTTGATGGCCTCCCAAGCATGGTATTTGGTTATAGTAGGAGAATTGAGGTGCAGATATAGATATGATAAGGTAGAAAAGAATATAATTCCAGCATGAGCAAAGTAGATTGGATATAATAGATGTTTTAGGAGACTCTTAGTAGAAATCTGTGTTATTACCGGTAGTAGCTTCATGATAATACATCCAATTATATAGGTGAAATTATCATGTAATTATATTTTGTTAATGTTATTATTGATTTATTTCATACATGCTTACTAAGTTTCCAGGACTCACCTTATTTTAAAATATTTTAGCTGACAGGCTATAAGATAGAGCCCAACAAGGGATTGGAGCTCAAGATAGGGATAAATTATAAAGCATAGAATTTTTTTACCTTTTTGTCTTATTTTGGTGCCATATTTTGGAATGTATTAAAAATGTGAATTTGTAAATTATATTGAAGATGTAATTAAAAACTATGAGTCATGTTAATATGCATGTCATCAATAAAGTACATATATGTGTGCTTTCACACTCTACTTTTACAGTGTGACAACAATTCTGGGCATCTGTGCGTGTTTATGAATATTTTATATAGGTTTAAGAGGGTAAGTTCAAGGGAGACTCTAGATATGGGTCCTCCTATTACTGCCTTCATAACACCTTGGAAAGGCAAGGTGTTACAAAGTGGTATAAGAGCAGGTTATGCCTGATACTTAGGAGGATAGTGAAAATAAGTATCAAAATTGTAATAGGAGAGTGTTGGAAATTGGTGAATGTTACACCCCACTTTTTGAGGCACGACATTCTATTTTTTACTACATTTCACATAAATTTGTCCACTTTTAGGGTGGGGGTCCTCTAATCCTAATTTGTCATGCCTTGACTCCAGAGCCTAAACTTATCACTATTCCCCTACAAATTCCCTAATTTAAGGGAATATCTTGCCAAAATTTTGGTAGAGTCTCCATTGAAATGTGGGCCTAAAAACCTGATTTACAATCATCATATAATTTCTAATATAAATTATAATTCTAAAATAATAAAATCAATCACAAAATACTACTAGAACCCACACTTACGTACCCAAGTCACACTTACTTACTTCTAAGGGGAATCAAACCATCCTACCATAATATTTTCACTACTTTTCTATGGCATGCCATATATTTAATAATACATTAATGGAATCATAAAGATTGCAAATTACAATATCTTATGTTCTACTATTCATCATTCCTACAATCATGCAATTACACAATTCCAATTTACAATTTCATATCAATATAACACAACAAAATGTCTTCTACTCTGATTCACCACTTCTAACTCATATTTAGACTTCATTGCTTGACTTGCCAGCTAAAAATATACGAAAGGCATGAGTCTGAGAAACTCTATAAGTAGGCATATAACAACAAAATATAATCAATAACCTAAATATATTATGTTCAATTCTACAACAGACTCAATTCATGCTCAATGTTGCTGCATCTCAAACATTACCACTTCCTCATCACAATTATCCAATTTCACAATTTACACATGCTATTTAATAAGATGTTCTTCATCCCTTTACATGAACAAGAATAACGATCCTACAATGAAGGGATACCACTATCCCAACAAATCAAGTGCATCAATCTTAAACACAAAAGGGATATTCACAATCCCCAACTGAAACAACCATGCCTGGATACAATCAAATGGGATTTTCATCCCCAATCTTATGATATAGCTAATCAAAGGAGGGGCACCTACTTACTTTAAATGAAGAATCCATAATTCCACTAGCTTCTAGCTTTCTCACATGCTCAATGTCTTGCACATAAGCCATTTTAACTAATTCATATTTAGTCACTGAATCATACTTTTTAAAGACTATCAGTCATTCCAACATTCAATTTAGAAACCTTTTAAGTGCTTATCTGCACTATAATATCAATCATATGGTCATTTACATTACATTCTTATTGAATTACTTTCTAATCATACATTAAATACATAATGTTGATGTCTATAACATAATGAATCCCTCGTTATAACATGGATAATCAATCACTCACTTCCCTTATGAAAGTACTTTATCAACAGGTAATAAACATTACTTAAATCAAGGTTATTCTACAAAATTTCATAATAAATCTTCTTTTTTTATATAATTTATCATATATTTAACATCATTAACATGATTAATCATTGAATCAACTTGAAAATAACTCAATTAAACTTTAATTCACTCAATTCAGGGCTTACATAGCCTATACTTCAAATTTTCCAATTTGACCTAAACTAGGTCATGGTCCATAATCCATTTCACCAGCTCAAATGACTTCAGACAAGTCTTAATACATTACAAAGCATGAACTAAACATGTTTCCTATGATAATTTCATATAAATCATAAAATACCCCAAAAATCATTATGCACAAAACCCTAACAGGTCATTTCCATGGATTCTCAAGCCCACATCATGAGAATCATCTAATTACATCATTTTCCCCATGATTAATATGACACAAACCATGTAATTTAACTCAAATTTCATTGTTTATAAAATTCTAAAAAACCCTAACTCATGAAAATCAAATTTTCAAATGGGAAGAAGCAACTTACCATGTAAATTAAGCATGGCCATCCTCCATGAGTGTGATTTCAATCTCTAAACTTGAAGAAGCCTCCTTATTTTGAAAGAAATTGAATTTCTTCCCATCTCCCATTGTTCGAATGGCAGAAATTCAAGTTTAATCGAAAGCTCACATGGTGATCTATCTAAATCTTCTTTTTCCTAAAAAAAATGGGCAAGAACTAAGCCTAAACCAAATTAGGGTAGAGGGGAGAAGAGAATGGAATGGCCTGGAGAAGAAATGGGATAGAACTAAGTTGAAAAAGTCAAAAAGCCGACTTTATAGCAAAATGGGCACCTCTACACCCATTTTGGGCGCATAGGCACTCACTTGGCAACAACTTGGGTGCATAGGTGCCCAAAATCTGGCAGCCAGACACCCCTCTACTATTTTGGCCATATCTAACTCATATGATATCCAAATTGTATGATTTTTGAATAATTGGAAATATAACTTAAAGGGCTACAACTTTCATGTTTAATACTTTTTTCTAAATCAATCTCTAAATAGGTTAAACATTGAGCATAAGTGAACCCATTATAATGTTCAGTTTCCTTTCATCATATCTTAATGTTTTAACACATAAACTAACTCCAAACTTATGGTGTGTTGCATTTGTATCCTAACTCAATTTACAATTTTAATTAGTATTATATTTAATTATCCTAAAATGATCATTTAATAACATTAATATCACCCCAAACTCAAGTAACAACCCATTCGTTACAAGGGTTAATCAATTTTTTGAATTTACACTTATGAAACATCACCCATAACCCCATTTTACATAGAACACTTCAAATATCTTAACAATTACTTCCCATACATCACATACATGAAGTGGAGTATGTTCATACAATTTATCACTTATTTGAAGTAAATTTCCAAAAATCACATATTTAGTTCTTTTTAATTGAAATTTTCTACTATACACAATTTTCATAAGTCATTTTCATTCCACTTTGCATTCAATGCCTAAAACAATGTTCTGCATGCATCATGATACACATGATAATCAAATTAGGCCATTCATATTGATCATAAACATACTTTTGCTCAAATTTACCATTTCAGTTCTTTTTCTTCTTATAACCAGTATATAATTCAAACTGATGAATTTTATGAATTTTAAGCATAAAACTCTACCCATATTCACATGAGCAACTTTTAATCACCTCAAACATCATATAAAATTAATCGTTCATCAAAATTTCCAACATTTGATGAAAATACCCATTGTGTTCTTTTCACATAACCCTCAACTTAATAGCTCAAAACTCCAAAATCATCGTAAAACTTCAATTCAGTAGCTCCTACATATTACATTGCACATAATATTCATGCTATATTAGTCATTCTAGTCATATAATTGACTTTACTCAAAATTACTTCTTGTGCCTAATGACTTAAAATACTAACTTACTGCACTGTTTGAAAATTTAACGCATTAGGCATTACAGTGAAAGAATAAAATTTATGGTTTTTGAAACATTAGTATGGTTTTTGAAATGTTAGAAACATTGGGGAATGTTAGAGTAAGACGTGAATTGAAATGTTACATTGATAAGTTAAGTTAATAGTTTAACCATGCTGTTATATGATCATATACTCTTCTATATACAATAATGGCACCGAGGAAGAGAGTGGATAAAGGCAAAGCCCCCATGGTGGAAGATGACTCACCAAGAAGGATTACCTGGACTCAAGCGATAGGGTTTGTTAGTAGAGAAACATAGGCAAAAGCTTCAAGGGCTGATGATATTCATACGTCAACCCATAATGAAGTGGAAGGAGTAGTTGAGCCTGAAGAAGGCCATGTTGAGGCAGAACCTGAATGACCAGCTAGGCCAGGCACTTTAGATCCTAGTGGTGAGGCAATTCCACCTATGCCGCCCCAAACAATGACATTAGAATACGATGCAATGATGGCAATGATTGCGGGGATTTCCCAGACCCTACATGAGTTAGTGTAGACACAGAGGAGGCCTATAGATGAGCCTCAATAGCTGACAAGGCCGAGCTAAAGGCATACTCATATGGGGTAAGTTCCTCCCAGGAAGCCAAGGATGGGCTTAAATATGAAAGTCTTTCAAAATATGAAGCCTCCAATTTTTAAAGGCCAGAGGGATTACCGTGTAGTAGATGAATGGCTTGTTGGTATGAAAAAAGTGTTTGAATATATGGAGTGTCTTGAAGAGCAGAAAGTTTTGTATGGGGTCTATTAGCTAGAAGGTGAAGCAGAACATTGGTGGCATACTAAGAGGTTAACTGTTCTTAGTCATGGGGCAAGTATGTCATGAGCTAAATTTAAGGAGAGATTGGTTCATTGATATGTACCTACCAATGAGAAGGGCAGAAGGGCTACTGAGTTCTTAACATTGTTGCAAGGTAGGAAAATAGTAGAAGAGTATGAGGAATAGTTTAGTTCTTTAGCATGATTTGTGCCATGGGCCTAAATGGATGCACCAAAGATAACCCAGAAATTTCAAGAAGGACTATGGTTGTATATCAGAGAGAAGTTGGTTCCACTCATGTTAATTAGGTATGAGGATATTCTACAACATGCTCATCTAGTGGAATGGAAGGCAAAGGATCAATCTAAATTTTGAGAAAGGAGACAAATGCAAGAAACTGAATAGAGACAGCGAATCAGGCCAAAAATTGAGCAGAGGGGCAGTGTGATGTCTAAGAAAACTTGTAATTATTGCTAGAAGTTAGGACATTTGAAATTTGATTTTCTCATACTATTGAAGAGGTTGGAAGGAAGGTGGTCTAGATCAGCCCCAGGGTTGATGAGGTAGACTAGTCAAGGGTCTAATTAGCCTCAAGAAACTGGGCAGCAAAGACCACTCACTTGTTTCTTATGCAGTGAGACTAGTCATATCAAGTGGAATTGTCCTAATCAGGGAAAAGTGATAGTGTGACCTCCCGAGCATCGCCCTAGCCTAAACATGGTAAATGTCAGATGAGAGGTAGAGGTCAGGGACCTAATACAAATCCTAGCCGTTAGTACAAGGACTATAGACCACCAATAACTATGGTCGTGCAGGCGACCAATGCATAGGAAGCTCAGGCTGTGAATCACATGGTTACTGGCAATCTTCTTGTGTGTGATTGCATGACTTATGTATTATTTGATCCCGGTGCCTCTTAGTCTTTTGTTTCCATTGCATTTATAAATAGAGCTAGTTTATCTAAATACCTGATGCATCATGTGATAGAGGTATGCAATCCACTGAAGGCAGTTAGCACAGCTACCAAAGTTTGTTATGAAATACCTATAGTAATCGAGAGCAGACAATTTTATGGCTATTTAATTATTTTGAATATGGAGGGTTTGGATATTATACTAGGTATGGATTGGCTAGCCAAGTATGAAGCTACAATTGAATGTAAAACTAAGCAAATAACCCTAAAGATTCCTAATAAAGTGGAAATTCTCTTTAGGAGTTCGCTTGGGGGTAAAACTCCTATGCTAGTGTCAGCCATGAAGGCTCTCTGTCTAGTGTGAAAAGGATGTGAAGCATATTTGGTATCAGCTATCGACACCCATTCAGAACATAACTATTGAAACATATACCAGTAGTGCAAGATTTTCTAGATGTATTCCCTAGTGAAATGTCTAGATTATCTCCTGAATGAGAAGTGGAGTTTGGGATTAATCTCCAACCTAAGGCAAAACCAATATCATACTGCATGGCACCAATTGAACTGGCAGAGTTGAAGTTGCAATTGTAGGACTTAATGGACAAGGGATTCATCCATCCTAGCATGTCATCATAGGGCGCATCGATGTTATTTGTTAAGAAAAAGGATGGAAGTTTATGACTATGCATAAATTATCAGGAATTGAATAAAGTCACCATTAAGAATAAATATCCATTTCCTAGGATAGATGATCTATTAAATTAGTTGCAAGGAGCTACAGTATTCTCTAAAATAGATTTGCAGTCTAGATATCATCAATTAAGGGTTACGCCTGTAGATTTCCACAAGACTACATTCAGAACATGATATAGGCATTATGAATTTTCTATGATGCCATTTAGGTTAACGAATGCTCTAGCGGTCTTCATGGATTTGATGAATAGGGTGTTTAAACACTACTTAGATCAATTTGTGATTACTGTCATTGATGATATTTTGATCTATTCAAAAGACAGAGAGGAACATGAATCACATTGGAGAATGGCTTTGTAGAGACTTAGAAAAGAAAAGCTTTATGCAAAATTGAAGAAGTGTGACTTCTAGATGAAGAGTGTAGCCTTTCTAGGCCATGTGATCTTAGGAGATGGCATTTTTGTGGATCCTCATAAAATAGAGGCTGTGGTGAATTATCCTATACCAAGCACAATGATGGAGGTCAAAAGTTTCCTGGAATTAGCTAAATATTACTAGAGATTTATTAAAGAATTCTCCCATATTACTATGCCACTAACACAATTGACTACTAAAGGGATCCCATTTGAGTGGAATGATTAGTGTGAAGTTGCCTTCCAAGAATTAAAAGGCAGTTGGTGGAGGCACCAATACTTGCATTTCTATTAGGTCAGGGCAGATTTATGATATATAGTGATGCATCCAAGAAGGGATAGGTTATGTCTTGATGCGGAATGGATATATTGTAGCTTATGCATCATGTTAATTTTGTCCTCATGATTGTTATTATCTAACCCATGATTTGGAATTGGCAATAGTAGTGTTTGCTTTGAAGATATAGTCACACTATCTTTATGGAGGAAAATGTGATGTGTCCACTGATCACAAAAGTCTAAAATATATCTTTACTTAGAAAGAATTGAATATGAGAAAGTGGTGATGACTCAAATTGCTTGAAGCCTATCATTTAAACATTCACTATCATCCCGCAAAGGCAAATGTGGTAGCCAATGCTTTGAGCAGAAAATCTGGGAGTAGTTTAGCCAGCATACTTACACAAAAGACAGAATTGTTTGAGGAACTAAGGAAATTAGATGTGCAATTTGGAATTAAAGGAATAGTTGCTCAAATGTGTCAATTAAGTATTCAGCCTACCTTAGTGGATGAAATCCGAGTAGCTCAAGAAAAGTCATTAGAGGAAGAATTTCAGAAATTAAAGCTATGAGCATAATAAAATGAGCTGCCAGACTTCTTCATTATTGCAGACCATCTTATGAGATACAGGAATTTATTGGTACTTCCTAAGGGATCTGTAGTAGTGCAGAAAGTACTAGAGGAAGCGCTTTATTCTCCATATACCATCCATCCTGGTGGAAATAAAATGTATAATAATTTGAAATCTTAATACTAGTGGAAGGGTATGAAGAATGATATCGCCAAATATGTGGCTAGATGTTTAGTGTGCTAGAGAATGAAGGTGGAGCACCAAAGAACAGGCAGATTATGCAGCCTATTGAGATTCTTAAATGGAAATGGCAGATATAACAATGGATTTCATCACTGGTTTACCAAAAACAACTGCAGGATTTGATAGTATATGGTCATTGTAGATAGACTAACTAAATTTGCCCATTTTATACCAGTCAAGACTATATTTACTGTTGAAAAGTATGCATGGATCTATCAAAAAGAGATTATGTGATTACATGGTATGCCTAAGGTGATCATTTCAAATAGAGGCTCAATGTTCACTTCTAAGTTTCGGAAAGTGTTGCATAAGGCTATGGGGACATGATTCCCCCAGACAGATGGACAACAGAACGAGTGAATAAACCATTAGAAGACATGCTCAGAGCATGTCTTGTGGAATGGGGCAAAGCTTGGAGCTAATACATGTCATTGATTGAATTTTCCTATAATAATAGTTATCATTCTAGCATCTAGATGGCTCCTTTTGAGGCACTAGATGGGCATAAATGTAGATCTCTGCTGTATTAGATTGAAGTAGGTGAGACCACTTTAGTAGGGCCATAAATGATTGCAGATACAATTGAAAAAGTGGCTCAAATTTAGGAAAAGATTCGTATTACTCAATCACATCAGAAAATTTATGTAGATGTATGAAGAAGTGACTTGAAATTTTAGATGGGAGATAAAGTCCTTCTAAAACTCTCTCCAATAAAAGGGGTAATGTGATTTGGCATAAAAGGCAAACTAAGTCCAAGATACATTGGTCCTTATGAGATTTTAGAGCAAATTGGTAAAGTGGCATATCGCATTGCCTTACCTCCATTATTGAGTGGAATTCACAAAATATGCCATGTGTCATCTCTAAGGAGATATTATCTAATTCTTTCCACATACTAATGCAAGAAGAAATTCGAATTAAAGAAAATTTGTAACATGTTGTGCAGCCAATTCAAATAGTGGATAACAAGAAAAATTGGTTAAGAAACATGACTATCCATATAGTGAAAGTACAATGGGATCACCACACCGAAGAATAAGCGACTTGGAAACTGGAAGAGCTAATGAGAATAAAGTATCCTTGTTAGTTTAAATTTCAAGGTTGAAAGTTTTATGAGGGGGTAGAAAGTAAGGCTTGAAAATTTTGCGGTATGCAGACTTGTATTACAGTTGGAGATTGACAGTAGATGAATGACAATTTGAAGATACAAATAGAAAATCATGATGGCTATGACTAATGAGCTAAGTATTACAACTTACAGGAAGGAAAATACAGTGATAGAATATAGCAGAAAACATCCCAAGTAGGCTACAAGTGAATTTGGGGGCATGCACCATTGGAACACTATAAGAGAATAAGCTTAAGATATTTCATCCTCATCCCAAAACCCCATTTTCAGGTTCACCTCCCTCTCCCACCATTCCCTACCTTGAGAAATTTTTAGAAATTATGAATTTTGATGCTAA